>JABXWE010036372.1:0-17163 GCA_014611495.1 Limonius californicus
TTTTACTATAGTACTATACTACTATTATTACTACAGTATTACTATAGTACGGTTGCACCAGTGGGTGCTTCTCTTGTTTAATACTAATATAATTAATATTAGTAAAACTGTTAATTTCTACAGTAGATCAACTTGAGTAACTATGATCTATTGATATGCTATAAAAATTCAATATTGTCAGTTCTTGTGATAGATGTATGTTGTGTTTCGTCACTCACATTTAAGGGGGGCAGCTTAGCTAACCCACTTCGTATGGTACCATATTTCAATATCTGACAGAAATTGTAGATACTTTCTTATTAATAATTAAAAGTATGGTTTCCATCTGAGCAGAAACAGTATGTAATTTTGCTCTTACTACAAAGTTACATAAGCTAATGTATTATAGGTATTCTCAGTGGTTTTCAATTGAGTAACTATTTAGACAAAATTACATGTGTCCCACGTTACCAAACCTTCATATTTAAAGTAGAAATACAAAGGATTAGTTGACTAATGCTGTATTTATCCAGAAAACACCTCCATCACAAATAGACTTCGTCACAATAACGCCTCGTAGGTTTAAACATTTACATATAAATTGTCTACAATTGTGTGTAATATTTTCAACCGTTAAGAACTGATTTAAAATATGTAAACGACATCTATGTCATAACATCCACAGTATATTTTTAATGAGGAAATTGTATTATGTACATCTATGACAGTATCTATACTGACTACATCAAACAGGAATGTACAGTTAGTTTATCAAAAATTATATCTTACAATATTAAATTAATAGTTAAAAAAGAATGATTGTAAGAATACTATTCCCAAATAAACCATAAAAGCCTATCTGTTGTCCTCAAAATTAAGCATTAATTAGTATTTAATTGTTAGTTCTAATTACATAAATTAACAATGCACACCTTTTTGTGCAAGAGAAATTTAGATTAATTATAATCTCTTTATGACATTATCTTTGAGCATAATAAAAATACATATTATATTTTAAATAAAGACTCTCCCACTTTTAGTTTGCCACAGACTGCACGAAGAGAAGTCGATAACTGTACAGTGTGGACAGGAACAGCTTTCCTTCCTCTAATGAGACTACATTATATTCCCATTTTACGATCTATTGTGATCTAATGGAGTAATTACTTGTATTAACTAAGAGCTTATAAGCTCCCTGCAGGTGTATAGAGTCGTAATTACAACTCCGGTGATCGAATTATCTATGGTTGGATAATAACGATCAAAGGCAGAGATGCACCGTGGATTATGTACGTCAGTCGTGATTTTAAGATCATTATGTAGAAGCGCAGCTAGGAAACATCATATGTAGTTTCTACTTTCAATTTAACCCAAAAGATTTATAATATTCAAATTTGAAACTTATGTACAATCATTTTGTATTCCAGATGACCATAATTTGTTTTTACTCTAGTCTGTTGATTTACTATCACAAAACTTAAACTGTAAATATTAGATCTTATAAAAATATGGGAAATGTATCTGGTAATGATACTTTTTTCGAATATAATATCAATTTAATGATTCATTCGGTTACTTGTGAAATGAGCTTATGTTACATAAAAATTGCTGAATTTACCTGGAAATTGTACTATTCCTAAGTATACTGCCAGTCTACTTACTAGTAAAGTTAGGTTATCTTTATGCTACTGTCCTAGGCGGACTAGATGGCATGAAGGTGAGGGATTTCATTTCTTTGAAGGAAACGTAAACAGTAATCAAACTTGCAGTGTCTACTTCTTCATCATCAATTAAAGCCTTTTTCGTCCTCCTGCTGGGCATTGGTCTCTTCTCTGCCACATGTTTCTCCTCAGCTTTAAGGTAGAAACATGGAGGACCTACAGTTTA
This sequence comes from Limonius californicus, assembly GCA_014611495.1. NCBI lineage: Eukaryota > Metazoa > Arthropoda > Insecta > Coleoptera > Elateridae > Limonius > Limonius californicus. The sequence goes on from JABXWE010036372.1 coordinate 1,867, forward strand.
AAGTCGAATCCGAAGGACAGAAATTCCAGAGAAGGTTTTTAGCATTAAGATCCCACAGTTGCAATCTGGATTGGGAAATTGTGTGTGGTGGGTTACAGACAAGATTTTTATATAATCTGCATAGTACTGCCTAGGTTTCGAACCCAAGCCAGAATCGACGTTTTACTCAGAAAGCAAACGCTCTACCGACTGAGCTACCACCACATTTTGTGTATACTACCTGCTTTGAAAACATTTACTAATATAACCGAGAAAAACAATCAGTTAAATATAACGCTGCTGTTTTTACCACTTTTGCCTTAATTCATATTATAATTTAGTGCAGCATATTCTCAACGCAGAAGAAATGTTTTTATGCAGAATACTAATGCAGGTGTTATGTAGGCGTATTCTCTCAGAAGGGTGCACTAGGACGTATTCCTGCCATCTCGTCAGCCGAAGTCAATATTCTATTACATCTGCTATAACCGGAACGTCTGATTATTAAATAAATCGCAACAGCGTTTATTGCATTTTTTAAAGGTGCACAAAAATAGCAATGCATTCTTTCCATCAACAATTAAGCAAGTTACACTAAACGACTCGTAAAGTTATGGAACGCCTCAACGATAATCTTCCACAATAAATAAACACAGGTTTGTAGGTCGAGAGCCCTTTCTCTGGTGAAAAATGTTATCAAAATTCTTAAAACCGTTTCAGAAAAATTCCAAAAGTTTAGGGTAGTATCATTCTGATTTGTCTTATTTTCAAAAAAAATGTTTAAGGCCTAAGTACAGATACTAACTAAATGTTATAGTTCTATTTTATAGGACTAACCGTTTCTGAGTAAAGGGGCATTAGATTCAATTTTTTTCGAAACTTCTGAAAGGCCGCAAAAGCGAGCTGGATTAAAAGTAAAAACAATTTTATAGGTTGTCTAGGCCTCTATTACACCACAAATTTTAAACAAACTCCTTATAGCTGCTGTAGACAAATATATTTTTAAAATTTCAAATTTTAAAAATTTTAAGTCTATTGGATTAATAGTTAACTCAGGGGCTTTAATTTAAGAATGTATTTACTAGATAGTCTCAGAGACGATCTTCGTTAATACGTATTTATGTTTGCATACTGTAATTCTAACGCTTAAATGCTATTTAAACAACTTAAAAGTCTAAGTCTAAGTCCCGTAAACGGGATAATGATGAAATTATCAAAAAATTGAGCTAAATCTTTAATTTAAAAGTAAAACAGAAATCGTTAGATTTGAATTGAAGTCTTATATATGAGTTGGTCGTGCGCTAGATGTTAACGCGTTAGGCTTCTACGCAGCAGGTCTGGGGTTCAACTTCCGTGACTCGAAACCCACGTTAAGCTGTAGGTCCTGTATGTCTATGCTAGAACGCGCACCACGGACATGGGAGAGAAGGAAGCTACACCTTGACCAATATAGCGCAAACCCTGGCCGCGAATGGCGCACAAACAAGGTGGCGCAAGTGGGGACAGAGCTCATTCTAAAGTTGCACGAATTAAGGTGAACTATTGGAAAACTTTTGGTGAGAAAGTTAGCTTAGAAATAATCGACTGTAAAATTCAAAAATGTTAGGCTAGGTGTGGTGTGTATCCATTTTTTCTTTAGATATGTAGCAAAATCTTCAATATAGTCATAGTAAATTCACATAAGTCAATCAGTGCAAACAATAACTGTACCAATTGAACTACATATACTTTGTTAAGAATTACACTATTCTAGTAAATGCTCTATATGAATAAATTAAAAATTACATGTTTTGTTTTTGCCTTGTCGAAATTGTGTCTACTACGCTGCATAATTATACATTTCTGTATACAGCGTGCTGATAAAGTTCCGCACAAAATTCATAATTTTGTTATTTAATGTTTTTCGTAAAAACCCCGAAACATGTCTACTTTGTTTTTTAAATAGGCACTTCCTCCTTCCTTACTTCCTTTTTCTACCGACTTCTGTTTTTGTGCTATGGCGTCACCAATTTTTTTTTAATAGTTGCCCCATTTGTTTCCTTCTTATTTATTACATATCCCCACCAGTTAAATGGCGATTTAAATAATTGCTCAAACAATTCAAAATTTCTGTTTAATGAAAATAAGACATTATGAAAAAATTTACCCAACGGAAATTTTTAAATTGTCCACCAGTAATTAGTCGGCATTGACCAGCACGTGTGTTAACACATTATATCGCACGCCCAATAATTTCCGAGCAGATATTTGTCATTTCTAAACGAATCCGACGCCGTAAATCGTCCAAACTAAATTGTTTGGCCTACCAATGTAAACTCACGATTTCACGTGAGCCCGTAGAAAGCACTGTAGCGGCGTTAAGTCAGGTGATCGCGCACGCCACTCAAACAGTCCTCCCCGTTCTTTTTATGGGGTATGTGCGGTTAGTCATATCGAGCGACGTATTATTTTGTATATAAGTATAATATGTCCCCAAGTTTTGGTCTTCTAAAATGTGAGAAGATTGTGCCTATTATACTCAAGATTTTACGGTATAGCAAAAGACGAACTTCGCTATACAAAATGATAAAATCCAGGCAATACAAATATAAGAAACACAACACTAGAGTTGTTCAAACAACAGTTATGAAACCGCCACGTCTAAAGAATTATTTAACTTAATAAAATGTTAAAGCAAAGGCAAGAAAAATTAACGGAAGTGGTTTGCAGTACCTACTAGTTAGTTAAAGGTTTTTGAATGGATGCAGTTTCATATTCGATAGCAACTAGCAACTATTAGATATGACGAAACACACAAATATATTTTATAAATGAGTGAACGAGCAGTAAATTTCAGTACTGTACAAATGTAATGTAACATGTGTATGGATAACACTTCTCATCACTTAGTACTGGCTGATAAACCACCCATTACAGCTAAAACATCGATATGGTTTATTGGCTATACAAAATTTAATTTCCTGGAAATTGCACCAAGCGTGTTGCAGTAACAATAAACCCGAAAAAAAAACAATAATCATGAAATACTTTGTTTTTAATACAGTAATCACAACTTTCGTCGTTGGAAAAACAAATTTATAACATAGAGTTCTGTTTTAAATCACAAACCAAACATGGAAAAACAGCATTGCGCATTGTTTATCTTTAATTAGAAATGCGTGGACTAAATATATGGCCAATTGCAGTATGAAAGATATTTCCCCAGGGCCTAATTGTAACATCTGTGGCTGATTTGAGTGGCTCGAAAAGTGAACATCTGATTTTAACTCGGAAAAAGTGTAGTTCTATTATTAAAGTGTTTTGTTGTTCTCATGCTCTACAAGTTTTGTTAATTTAAATTAATAGTAGGGGATATACATGTAATAATCTTTAACAGTTGATAACGTACGTCTCTGCTGCTATCTTACGGTCAAGTGCTGCGAATCTCAAAACCAGGAATCCCTACCAAGATTTTATTCTAAATGGTACGTCTGTTGCCAACTAAATTGGAATTTGTAACTAATTTTATAAAACGGCGTGAGCTTTGTTATGTAAAACGGAAATACTTTCTATAGACAATAAACATATGCAGAAAGTAGAACTTACTCTCGGTACAATTTTTATTATTATTATTTACGTGGAAAATCTTCTTTATATCGCTTGAATTACAATATCCAAATGTTACATGAGTAAATGGTAGGTGAGAAATTCTGAATTTTTGAGATTTTTCTAATTGACAATCCGTGGGATATCCGCTGATTAAAGGCTTTATGCGTGATTCTATCTCTTCCGTATTATTTATGTATGTATTAATCATGTGATTAATCAAAATTGCAAAAATTGCTTGAATGCTTAGGTTAAATCATTATTTTTCCCATCCACTTCACAATAAAACGAAAACGGGCATTCAAATTCAAATTTCGAATTTGTATTTAAACACAAACGAATAACCTTGGCCATAACGAAATATAATCTAGTGTGCATTATTACGAAGTACTATTATAGTTCAGCGTATAATACAGTGTACGACTTTTAAACGGAACCGCTAGTCATCTTTGATATTAGCTTGTAATAGGCAAACAAGTACTTTAGTACAAGTAATAACACTGACCCGGGTACAATGTAAAGTTTAGATCAGCAAAATACTGCGATGAATGAAAAAATATGTATGTACAGAGTGATCCAAGTAAACTGTTCCCCATTAAAAGTGCTTGAAGCAACCCAACAGACATGTATCACAGCAACTGAATTTAATGAATTTTTTATATTATAAAAATGGATCGTCGTTAGTTTCTGACAAGTCGATCTGTTACTGTAGTATTAGAAGTTTTACTAATATTAATTATATTCTACGGCTTGACCAATATAACTGAAACTCTGGCCGTGGAGTGCGCCCAAGCAAGGTGGCTTAGATAGGAATGGAGCTTATTATAATCTTGAACTGCGAGCTTGCAATATCGGTACAGTCCGAGAAATACCAGCAATAGTTGTTACGAGACAAACGATCTTTTTTGTCGGACTGCAGCAGGAAAGGTGGAAGTGCCTTCGGCTTACCTCAGAGGAGTAGGGGTGGTTCACGAAAAACACTTAAGGGAAGGAAATCTAACGTAGTAGTATACAGGGTAAGTCGAAATTAATGGGCGCCACCTCCAGGTTACAGCTGAATGCAGGTTCTCGTAGGAAGGCCGAGAAACCAGCAACTTAGGGGAGATCGAACTCACCTTTATTGTGCCTCCTTCTGTATACAGTGCGTACAAAGTTCGTGCACCATAAAATACACAGAAATAAAAGATATGGTGAATTTTAAGGCAAATATAACTCTATTGCTTGAAATTGGCAACACACACACATAATACAAAAAAAATACAATCAAAACGGTAATAACTGTAGTTGAACAGAAGGGAAGTTGGGACGTCGCAATAAAAAAAGCCCGCCGCCAGTGGCATACGACACTTACTTTAGTAAACAAACAGAACTACACAGCCAGCGAAGTTCGAGTTTACCCATTATATATCCTTTACAATTAACAAATAATGACAACCGGCGACTGAAGGTCGCTGTATTTGATACACCAATACAAATCTTTAAAATCAATTAAACACAAGGCAATTTTACCTTAGGTTCGTCAGTTGTGGAGCAGAGAGAGAGCACAATTTGGGTGTATGTGGTTCTTCCATGGAAAAAAAAACAAGTACCCCCTGGGGTTTAAATTACGAAATGGGCGATGCACACACACACAACATCGAGACTTCAACTGAGATTGCATCACCTTGCACAATCACAAAGGAATTGCTTCGGAAAACGGAGGCCTTAGATGTTTTTGCCAATCGGAAACAAAATATTCGCCGCACAAACTTCCAAAGCGTTTGTCGCAGCAGCGGCACGTCCAGAGAGTCAGAAAAGGAGTTCGATGTTAATCCGCAAAAGCGAGAAGGAAATTCGCAATGAATTGCCTTCCAAGGGTTAAATCCAGCATATTTCTTAAATCCGACACTTGTCGATGGTTCTGTTCACCCAACAGTGATAACAGCGATACGAAAATTCACACAATGGACATCCATCGAAACCTAAGCCGCCCCCGCAGTACTTGTCGTTGGCGCTGATGTCTTAGCAAGCAACCGGGTCGAAACGAGATCTTAAGTCGACTCTCAAAAAAAAAACGCAACGCAAATATGCGGCAGCTGAAAGTATTTCACCATATTACAAAATATGTCGCAAGAATTCTAGAACAAATTAACACGTAGGGCTCCGTCAAAAGCAGGAAATTTCCAGCAGACGTTCACGGTCAAGCACGTAGACAAAATATTCATCGGCATTTCTCTAGGATAAGAAAAAAAAAGTCTACTAAACTGTATTTGGGAAATGATAAGATAGTAATCGGCTACGGAGCGGCCAATAAAATTAGACTTGAATTCGTAAGAAGCGACAAAATCAAACGAACGTAACATAGTCTGTGAGTTTAAGAATTGCATTTTAACTACAGTCACCGCACCGAAAGGAAGTTTCTATAGCCGAGTGTACCAGACTTGTGACTTCGATCTTTCGTCTCACTTCGGCATGTTTTGTGTCGCTTCTTTGTTTACGCATTTCACGGCTTCAGCTGAGTTGGTCGATTTTATTTAACAACAAAAGCACCCATTTGTGCAACTGTACAATAATTAAAACAGGGGAAATACAATAAAAATAGTAAAGTTCTATTTGATTCAGTAAATGTTCAAAATTGCCTCCATTCACTTCCACACATTTTCTTTATTCATTTTAAAAACGACCTTCGAACTTGAGCAAACGTGCCAAGTGTAATTGATGTACACACCTCGATTATTCTACTTTGTAAACCGAAGTTCGGCCTACTAGTTCTTTAAATATACCCCAAAAAAGAAAGTTTAATAAAGTGATATCGCAACTTCTTGGTGGCCACGGTTGCACTGCACTTCTTCCAATCCAATTTCCTCCCAATCAAATATTTAAGTAATTACTATCAATCCAATTGTAGTGAGCAGAATATTCATTATGTATACCAAAGTTTTGGTCATAGATTGAGTCTTTCAACAACCCGTGTAAAATGTTTTGGGTAATCTAAGTAACGCTGTCCAGTAAAGTTTTCATGCAAGAAGTATGGTCCAATAATATAGTTACCTACTGTACCACGCCAAACACACACAGAAAAAACTCTGAAAATGTACGTAATACGGATGAAATATATTTGGGTTTAAAATTCGTCTAACTGAAGTTTTACTAATAGCCACATTTGTGTTTAGATCACTTTAACTTACATTCGGGTTCTCATCCGCTACCTCTAACACTGCTAGTTCATTTTTCATGTTCATGATCGTTCTGGGCCTACATCTTGTGGCCTTGTTTCTGAAAGAAACTTCAAGACCATTAAATATTGTTTCGGACGGTGATCTCCTAGTTGGATAGCGCTTCACATTACAATTGCAAGCTGGAGCCGGAATTAAGCGGCATTCACCAGAATTAAGCAACATATATTTTTTCTCGTTATTTAAAAACATTGATTAACTTAAATAAATTAAATAAAAGTGATGCTACATGTATGTTGAGTAGCAACCACTTCTAAGAGGTGACAACTTAGTTGGCCCAATTTGTTTATTATATTGTGTAATACCTACCATAATCATTAATGGATTTAAAATCCTTTGGTATATTTCGAAACCTATTGCATAAACGAAAACACAAACCTCTTCTTTTGTATGCATCAAAACCTGGATATAAATACTCCTCTTAAATAATTAGCATCAAAAAGTTCCAATGCCTGTTTAGCATAAAATAAATTTTCCTAATTTGTCATTAAAGCTTGCTTAAACGAGGCAACGTTACATTGAGCCTGAATGATGCTTCTGCAAACAGTTTTGACTAATGCCGCACGTCTACGAATTCTAATTAATCGTCAGCTACCTTAGGTGAAGACTTAGCGTTAGATAAATACTTAATGAGCTGCATTGAGTCATGTTTTTCCAAATATGAATCGAGTTGTGTGAAATTTCAAGGCTGATTTTTTATTCGTAGGCCAAGACGCCGCTCCGGCAGCAGCATAGTGGTACTAGACGGAGAACTAGACACGGTGAAGAAACCACCTGACGAACTCGAAGATAATCTTGACTACAACATGGTGATGATGTTGGCCGGAGACAATGGGCCTCATCGGGAAATGGCAGTGGACGTCCCGGACACATTCATTGCCAGAAACAAGACACCACCACGATATCCACCACCTAAGCCAAAACTGCAGGTAAATATCTTTTTAAATAGCCTGATAACTTATAGACCAAATAATATTTCAAACGCAAGGATAAATAGATGGATTTCCTTCACATATTTGCTATGGTTCATTTTAGACCTAGAATTTAATAATACTGTAAAAAATTCAACGGTATGTGATAAGGGATCATGTTTCATAAATACATTTTTCATCCAAATAGGCGCATTAATTCCTAATCGAATCTCGAGGCTGTTATTATTTTCTTTGATTTTATTCGAAAACATTTTCAGTTATACCAAACAACGAAAGTTTGTTTTGCTCCCCGCGAAATATAATCATCATTTTCTCCTGTTTTTGGTTACATTTAGGCATGTTATGAACTTTAGGTAGGTTATAACCGCCTGCTTGGAGTAACTTTCGGAGATGGCAGCCACGAACGTGCGATAGATGTGCCAGATACTATTTTCGAGAACGAGATAAAAAAGACACCACCAAAACTTGCAACGCCGAAAGCCGCCAAGGTAATCCTTTAGAAAACTAACAAAAGTCTTGAAAATCAAACTGGAATGTTACATTTTAATATTAATCTTAGTAGTTGCACAGTTTACTTGGAATTCAACGGAATTTTAACATTCCTTAAGTAATTATAGAACACATTAGTTTACGTAAGACAGTTTTATTATGCACTACTTTCAATAATTTTCTTCTTCATTTAACAATATATCTATAAGATTACTACAAGTAGAAGACTGTATGCTAGCTTGAGTAGGGTAGATTTCAAATAAAAAATTATCAGAACTATGAATTAATTTCCCTGTCAAGAGAATGCATTTAGCAAGAATTTCTGTCTTGTATTTTTAACATAAACTATAGTTGTTTATACTGCAAGTTGCATGAGCTACAATGTAATTTTTCTTATAATAAACTAAACAATAATTTGTTGATAATTCTGGGTGTATATTGATAACTTTTGCATACCCCTAGAAACCGATGACAAAGAGATTCAACTCCCGAATAAATTAACGTTTTCTGAACATTATAGTTTGCACCTTCAGTGCTAGAAAGCATTCATTCATTTATGATAATTCTTAGGTATAGTAATCTCCTCTTTGTTAAGTTGGGGAGACATACAGTAGAACCTGTATAACCTGTTAAGAATATATACACTTCTTAATGAATATAAAATACTTTTCTGCTAAATTGAGTTCCGTTCACAATATCCTTTCAGTAAATACCACACTTAATCAACACTATTAGAGGAATAGATGATAGTCACTCAGTGTTACGTCGGGATTGCATGAGTGATGGTTAAACATTATTTGTTGAATTGTTCAATGAATTGCACAGTGTAAGCCACCGCGTGCGGTCGGGCGTTATCTTACAGAAGCCCGACTCTGGAGGTCACCAATCCCCGTTTATTGTCCTGAATCGACCTTCTCAATATTCTTAAAGTCTCATCTTACACGTCTGTATTAATTGGTATACCACGTTCTAGGAAATCAACCAACAATACGCCTTTTCTGTCCCAAACAGCAGCAGCCATAAACTTTCAGTTCTTAAACGTTTGCTTGAACTCTTTGTCTTTGGGAGAACTCGCATGCACTGCATAGATTGTTGCTTGGATTTAACATTTATGTACGAAATTTAAGTCTCATTGTCAATCACAATGTGATTCAGGTACTCATCGCCGTTAGTTTCACAGAGGCCATTCACTGGTTTTTGTGAATATCCGTGAAAATCTTTGGCACCCACCTTGCACAAAGTTTGTGGTGCTGTAGCTTGTTTATGACAATCGTGAAACGAATTTTCCTGTTCACTTTTTCAGAAAATCTTCGTTGACAACAGGAGGTCTTCCACTTCGTTCCTCGTCTTGTACGTTCGTTTGGCCATCTGTAAAATTTCTAATATCTGACATTTCCTTCACTCATGATACCTGGACCGTAAACTTATACGCATATTTAACGGTAAATTTGGGCAGCATTTTCGTTTTTTTACATCGAGAAAATGAATTGCAGCGCGCGGTTTACACTTGGCGGAATTTTCAATCGTAGTATTCACTTTAGCGCTTTATTATACAACTGAATCCAACGAGAAAATCACCCTAAACTGACTTGTGGCTAGCTCATCAAACACTAAAGCATCCCCACAATGCACCAAATGGACTATGCCTTTAAGAAGGGAAAATTTTGCTGGCTCATCCTGTATATTATCTATTTAAAAAAAAACGGGAATAAGTTACATTCGTCAAGCTCCTCTTTTGACGATGCATGACTTGGATACCTTATTTTATAGTCGAATCCTTGCTGGATTTCCTTTATACATATAAGTTAGTAATTATCTGTATGAGGTGCGTGGAACTTCCATTTCGATTTATATATCCCATAGCTTTTTCCATTGTATGCTGTCAAAAGCTCTGCGGTACTCTATAAAACTTATGTTACGAGGAATGTTATATTCTCTACTTTTTTTCGGTAATATATCTAAGATTCAGGATATGTTCTTGTGTCCCTCTTCCTTTAACGAATCCGGCTTGCTCTACATAGATCTGCTAAATCAGTTTAACATTACATACACACTAATATTTTCGATTACGAGTAGTTCCCGCTAAGAGTCGTACAGTATATTCTGAATTAAACCATACTTTCCACATTAGCGGTAATTTTAACTTTAGAAATACCAAAATTATCAGTTTGTATTAGTCATCCTGTTCCTTTGAAACCCTTCTCTCAGTAATTATATGCAAGCTACGTCGTTCGTCTAGAAATGCAGAAAGATTATGTTGAAAGTATCCCCGTGAGACGTTTGTAATTTTTAGTCACGGTCTGCCAATTTATTTCCTGTTCTCTTTGGAGAGTAGTAAAGCTTCTTCTACACCTCACGCCAACTTAAATTTCAGTCGTATCCATTGCAGTGAAAACATTTAAAATCATATGCGAACACAGTAATCTCACATCGTACATAATATTGTGTTTCTATTAAGTACCTAGTAAATACATCCGGACTATAATCCGTTACTTTTTATGTGATCCGGAGTTATCTATGTTACTTTTGCAGTACGCCTAAGTTATCTAGTTATAAAATTTATAAATTGTTAATGCAGAATTGTTATAAGTTGTATGTACTTGAAAATAATTGTTTTTTAATTATACTATTTGTAATAATCTGGTGATAAATTTAGATACCCCTAAAGTTAGATTATATTATTCTGCTTGCACAAAAATGTATTGATAAAAGTAAAAACTGCAATTATACCATTACACATGCACATCTTTCATTTTTATTAATGCAATTCTTGCAATATATATTATTAAAACAGAAGGTAATAATTACACTTGGGGAGTACCGAAAACATAAATCTTTATATACAGGGTGTTAATGAATTGCAGGGACACACTTCTACGGCTTCAAGTATACATGAAAACAAACATTTTTTGTTAATAAATGTATGGTCAAAAGTGTTTTCTTTCAGGGATAGAGCTTCTCAAAGATTTTTTAAGAAGCGCCTAAATGTAGGCAACTCAATTTACTACCTACTATTTGTTTCCATAACGACGGAAATTAATACAGGATGTGCTTCGTGTGTAGAAGCTGGGGGGCGACATTTTGAACATTTTCTATAATTTTGTTAATTTTTGAATTTGTTATTGTTAATTCTTCAAATAGTTGATTTTTGCTTTGTAATTTTGGTTTTTTCTATTCCTTGGTTTTGAAACATTTTGTTAATTAATTTATTTTAAATTTAATTTCAATTTGAAAAGTGGGAAAGAGGGCTTTATTTATCCTGTATTAATTTCCGTCATTATGGAAACTTTAAGCCCCAGAAGTTTGTTCCTGCTATTTATTAACACTCTGTATATTTCGAACGTATATCCATGGATAATCACTGCCATCTGTGCAAAAACCGCACGAAATGATCCTATATAAAGTTTGACACAAGTGTATAGCGAGGAGATGTATTTGTTTAGTCTATAAAAGTGACATCATGTGCCGCTACTGGATTAAATATTTTACTCTAACGTAAGTTAACGTATTAGTGTCAATTTGTATGAAATATCGACCCTATCTATAAGTCGTATCTACCAACGAAAGCGAATCTAAATACTGCAACATTATTTTATTTTGTATAATACAATATAAGGCCGGGGTGGCTCAGTGGTAAGTGGGTGTAATAGTCTGAACGCTTCCCGGTTCGAATCGCTCCAGGAGTCGGAAATTTTTCTAATGCCCTGGGTAGTCGGTACTGGGTCCCGGTCTCCATTTGTCATTGGGGATCAAATTAATGGCACTCCTCGTGTTACGATCACACTAAAGGAGTAACACAATCATAAAGAAACACATACACACACCAGGCAACTGAAACACGGTTTCGCACCAACACGGTAACCTGCAGAGTCGGGCCCTGTTGCGCATAGCACAAACTCACTGAGCTTTGCCTCACACCGCCTAGACACTGTGCAAGCGGTACAAACGAAGATCACGATTATGATGATGATAATACGTCATTTTCTTTATCCCACTTTAGCTTCATAATGGGATCGGCACAAATAGAAATTAATAGAGTAGGGTAAAATAAAGTTCTTGTCAATAATTCATGTAGATACCAAATAAAAACTTTTTTACATTATATTATACAGAGAGATCGTTAATACTAATAAAAAAAACTACATTTACGGTGTTTCAAAATTTTATTCTAACACTACATTATGATATTAGCTACAGATCTTTTGACATTTCATAATATGTGATTTGTGTTTATGGTAGTGTTTAATAGCGTTATTTAAAAGTTTATTTATTCCTACAAAAGATATACTGTTAGTAAAAATAAAATGTACACATTAATTTGAATGATTTCTTTGCCGAACTTCATACTATAGCAAGATTGAAAGTAAATATTGACAACACGAATGTGGAAAGTACTTTTTTTATTGGTATTACTGACCTAGCTGTACAATTTCAATAGAAAAATCACAATTTTTTTTATTATGCTACTGTTAACTGTGTAATCAATATTATGTTTGGGGTTTATTTAAGGGTCATTATTGATTTATTGATTATATGGATTTCTTTTATGAATGTTATTAATTTCAAACTGTGTTTTGGGTATTTTGACACTATCAGTGAAATAACTAATGTTACATAATCGTTATGTCTAAATACAAAGACGCATTAATTTCAATTATCCGTATATCCATGCTTCTAAAAAAACTACATTAAAAACCAGTTTATGAAATCATTAATTGCTTTTTGACTTTTGAGCCGTAAAAAAAATTAACCACCAATGAACTTTCAGCCAATCTCATTGTAAACGCATGTAGAAATCATAGTCAGAAGCTCATTTTCTATTATCACTGAACTCATTCTACGGCATTATTTCATGTTATTTTAAGATATCTGTAGTTCCTTGGTATGGATAATTTCAGAATGTTGTAGTTTCCTGAAAAACAATACAAAAACTAATTAGTTAGTTACTCATCAAACTGCGAAATTATGTTATTGCTTACCAGTTTGTTGTATTAGGTGTAAAGAAGAAACAAGAAACTGTAAGTTTATCATTTCAGAACATACTTCTTTGATTTGATCGTTTAGTCTTAACACGTACAATTTCCCCGATTTGTAGAAATATTTATCTATTTAGCTCCATAAACTTCATTTTTGGTCTTGTCGGGCGTAATACTTGAATTCTTTGGAATTTAAAATTACCAAAACTGTACGTTCAATAATTTTTGCAGAGTGGAGTAAATGGGAGCGCGTCGTCTCCAGCGACGTCCGTCGTCCCAAACTCGGCGGTCAAACCAGTTCCACCACCTAGGGATCATCTCAAAATCGAAAAGGATGGGCGGTTAGTTAACAGGGCGCCCGCCCCTCAATTACCAGCCAGAATTACTAATAACAACAACAATAACATTACCGCCAGTGCAACCCCAGTCCCTGTTGCTGTGTCAGCGACTGAACCCACCAGAGAGCAACTAGATAGCATTAAAAAATACCAGGTTGGTGTCAACTATAATAATTTCTATAATTTTAGACAGGTCAGTCAGTCGAAGTATATGGTTAGAATACATACACGTGTATCATGTCTATTGGGTTGTATACTCTGTAGGCGGTAAATCATTTTAGTAATATGGTGATTAATTTTTAAATATCTTACAAAGGTAAACATTTTTTTCTACTATATTAGTTATTAATTGAAATACCAATTTAAAAGGTAATTAGAATATACAGGGTGTAAAAGATGAGCATCGCATCGTGTAAATGATACGAAATATAACTATTGTTCGTCATCTCATGAATGATTAAAGTTCGCGTTAAAATTCGGTGTGTTACGAAATATAACTATTGTTCGTCATCTCATGAATGATTAAAGTTCGCGTTAAAATTCGGTGTGTTCTAATTTTCGATTTCATCTCGTGTTGTATAATAGCTATCAATCTCTTAGATGCAACATTCTCTCCATCTATCATCTTACCTTGGGCAAATCTTTTATCATCCGTATAATATTTGAAATTGATGTCATTTATTATACAGGACAATTCAAAGAGCACGACCCTACTATCTCAAAAATAGGCAACTCAAAAAATATCACAAGATACTACGATATCTACATTTTTATTGATGGTATTAAGAATTAGAGATGACTGTTTGATATTCTTTACGGTTTACTGACTTAACAAACTGTAAAGCAGAGCAAACATGCATCTCTGATTCATAATACCGTCAATAAAAATGTATATCTCGCAGTATCTTGTATATATACAATGCGGTCGTAAAATGGCCTCCCTATTAACTTTTGAACGGCTTGATATTTCTTCACGCTAAATACTACTTTTTAGTACTTATTTAAATTGTATAACTTTCAAAATGGCGGCTAGGCATCATTTTGAAATATTTTTTTAACTGGCAATGGGGGTCGAGTGACACCCCATTTGAAAGGTCTCTTTGAGTATAATTCTAAATTTTGGGAAAATTTCATAGATTCAGAAACAAATGACAGACTTCCAAATTATCGGTTTCTGATAAACAAAACGCTAAAAAAATGTAGGAGACCAAACAACAGAAGTAAAACAATTGAAATAATTAGTTTTTCTGTACTGTCACTTTAATTCAGTTATTGTGTTTGCTCACGATAGAATATTAAGTTTTAAAACCGGTGATACTAACAATAATTATGGCGAATGTTCGAACTTTGCAGGAAAAAACTGAAACAGTTTTTATTTTTGCTGAAGCCAATCGAAACTTTCACGAAGCCTAAAGAATATTTAATAAATAATAAATAACATTTCCCAACCGTTTTTTGCTTTAATTCTTAGTTTTTTCCATAAACTTGTTATTTTCAATCATCTGTCATTTTTTTCTGCGGCTCCATGTCAGATGATGATGATGATGATGATGAATAGTTTTTACGAAACTCGAGGATCAGACGCAGAATTAAAACCTTTCAAATGAGGACCCTATTGCCATTTAAAAAATAGTTCAAGATGGCGCCTACCCACCATTTTGAAAGTTATAAAATTTAAATATGGGCTAAAAAGTAGTATTTAGCCTCCCATTAAAGTACGCAAAATTTTGTGAAAAAATATCAAGTTGTTCAAAAGTTAGTTACGGAGGGAGGACATTTTACG
>JABXWE010036373.1:0-20934 GCA_014611495.1 Limonius californicus
ATCCGAACGACAGAAATTCCAGAGAAGGTTTTTAGCATTAAGATCCCACGGTTGCAAGCCGAATTGGGAAATTGTGTGTGGTGGGTTGCAGACAAGATTTTTATAAATCTGCATAGTTCTGCTTAGGTTTCGAACCCAAGCCAGAATCGCTGTTTTATTCAGAAAGCGAGCGCTCTACCAACTGAGCTACCACCACACATTCCAGGCTTCATTACATCACCTTAAAATACGAACTTGGATTTATCGAGAGGAAGAATAATCGCAGCAATTCTTTTTTATGAGAACAATTAGCAGTAACTGTTTTAAGACCATTAATCTATCAATTCCACGATTATGAACTTCAGGTTAGGATTTTGCAGCAAAATGGTGTAACAGCTCACACAGCAGATGCAACGTTGCATTTTCTAATTAATTTTATAACGGAGTAATAAGCAGAGATCGTTGGACACCGCGATCGCCCGACTTGACACCTCCCGACTACTTTATATTTAAACATCTAAAAATTGTGTACAGGCAAATCATTTAAATAGAATTAACAAGCTACTGGAGGTCGTCGTAAATGCTGTGAATAAAATCACACCGAGGCAGGTACAGTCATTATTGAAAATACGAAGCGCGTGGGTAATGTGTGTTTAGATAAGTAACAATCTTGCAAAATGAACCAAAAGAATGATCGACTGGAGACTAAGAAAAGGAAGACGAGTTGGGAGAACACTATTAAGATAGGTGGACGATCAGTGGCGGCTTGTACTAAAGGGCACAAGGGCACGTGCCCACCCAACCACCAAGATAAACACAGAAAGAAATTCGCATGTAATTCAGTGCATTATTTTAATTTCATTATTTTAACGATGGTATCAAATTTTCCTTCCGCACCACAAGCGTGGCTAACAGCCTCAAAACTATTATCTGGGGAACGCTCTGATTTGTACCTATGTAGAGCAAGATTCGGTTGCCTATCGGTTATCTTCGCTATACGCGATATACCAGGCGAATGGGGCACCGAGCACATTGTTCCCGATTTGCAGTCAACCTTTGAATTTGGACTTTGGAGCGCCTTATGAATTCAAAGACGAAAGTGACGTGTTTTCAATGATGGAAGTTAACTGTGTGCAATAAGATCGACTGAATGCATTGGGGGTCCTATCACTAGAAAAGAAGTTCGTCCAGTCTATCCCGGATTTTGACAACAAAGTCATAGACGTCTTTTCCAGCATGAAAAATAGGAGAATGGATTTTATGTACAAAAAATAGGTAAGTTTTTTCTTGTGCCCACCCTCTTTCTTAACTCACGAGCCGCCACTGTGGACGATATCAGAGGAATGGCCGTTAAACACTGACACAGACAAGCACAGAAAAGAAATGAGTGGAGAAGAAAGGGGGAAACCTCCGTCCAACAATCAACATAACAAGGTTGAAAAAGAGGATACAAAAGCACGTTAAATATTTAAAGACAAAGCGATTGAAGTATGAGAAAGTATGACCGGATCCGCCGTCTATTTTCTGAGACTATCTTCTATGTACCGTGACTATAGAATTATCTACTAGTCAAATAAAAATCCTTCTGTGAACGATGACACTGGTTGTAAAATGATTTGTGCTTGTTTGCGTAACGTATTTTTTTGTTGAAAAATTGCAGTTATTGTTTCTAAGTACGCAAAACCGCAATGCAACTACTGTTATTGCGCTGTAATTAGTAACGTCACCTGGATGTCCTTTTTACAGTTAGTCAATTTGCGTTCGCTTCTACAAAACAAATTTAATTACTTAATACTGTATAATAACAATAATAATAATAATAACAATGTATAATAGTTAAGAATCTGTCAAATTGGTAAAACTATAGATTATTAAATTTAAAAATTAGACTTCATGTTGTATTTGACTGTATAACTGAAATTATTTTCTTAGTATTTATTCAACCCAATAACGTAGCTTTTTAACCGTTTATTGTAATTAAAATACAATAAATGGTTAACTAGCAGTCAGATTAAATAAGATTTTAGAATTGGCTGGACTTGCTTGCTTGCTTTGAAAGAACAAGATCTAGGACGCGGTTTTCCAAGCATCTCTATGCACTTAGGTCATTTGGCCCATTGCACACCCTAACTAAGAATTTTGCCTATATGGGGCAGTTCCAACTCCAGTAGTGATTTTTAACGTGTCACACATCGTAGCGTTGGTTGCACTAAATAAATGTATACTGTGCATATAATAAAACATTTAATAAATAACGAATATAACTACGATATCGCAATTAATAATAATAACAAAATATAAACAACTTGAATACGATGTAAGAGTGGTCTTGGTATTGATCGGATGCGTTTCTAAGCCCTTCTTGCATTCCCAGCGGACGTGACATCATCTTGGAGGAAGCTGATTCCATTGTTCGTACCGCTGGGAAAATTTGGTTGTTATAGTAAGGCATTCCGTGAGTCCGAGGAATTTATGCACATGGTGAAATTCTTGGAACCTATCGCTATAAGTTGATACAATTCAGTGTATGATTATCTGTTTTCTGCATGTTTGGGTCCATGTCGTACAGCAAATTTACTACAGTCATATATTTCCGTTAACTACCAAAAAATAAAACATATGCCATTGTGGGTTACAGAAATCTTATGTAATCACGTGGTTAATGAATCACTGGGTAAAGTTATAATAATTGGTTAAATTGGTTATAAGTTGGACAAATATTTAACTTGTTGTTACCTGAATTGATTTGGTAGTTTTGAATTAGTTCTTTTTCGCTTTCTTGTATAAGAAGCCGGAGAAAAATTGTAGAAGCTATAGAGAAGCAGAAATGTCTAACCTATTGAGTATTATTGAAAGTAAATACAATTAGATAGTTTATTTGTTTGAATCAAAATATAACATCCAATTATTAATACTTACGAATGATCAAACTAGCATTTTTACGGACCCCTATACGAAGTAATAGGAACGCAATGTAGTTAAAGATGCTAGTTCTAAAAAGAGCTGTTTTTAATGGAAAATCATGAAATTCAATGAAGAAACTAGTAAAAAAGATAAATAACACCAAATTTGCTAAACGTCAAGCTATATTTAAATTAGACTGCGTTAGTCTATGCCGATTGCTTGAATGAACTACCTAACTAAACAAATTACTATTTGCTGTCGCTTTTTCTGACACATGCACAAACACGCCAACGTATTGAACATCCATCCATCTCTCTCTTCGAATGCTTTATCTTTTACGAGACGTAACGGTCTTCTCTCATGTGCTGCGTTGAGCGTTTAAAATGCCACAGACATAGAGGACCTACCGCTTAACGTGGTTTCGGAAGACGGGAAGTGTAAACACCTATACTGCAGAGAAAATGTACTAGACAGAATAATGAAATATGAACAACTTGAATGCCATGGACCTCTCCGCAGTCGTGTCGGTGTAAGTGTGATCATCTTGGTATCGTTGGAATGCGTCTCTAAACGTTCAACAATGTTTATTTAATGAACGATACGCTTAGGTGTAGTAGTTAAGATGACTATTAATTTCTTCTTTCTTTATCAATTCCTCTTTTACTTTACAGTGTCGAGGATGAATATTAATTTAATTTTTAAATTACATCGTTTTTTTTATTTAACAAAATCGAGTTGTCATAAAGTTTACGTGAGCTATCAGATTTGTAGTACCTTAGCGTTCCCGCTGCCATCTAATGGTTAACATTTTTGCGTCCACCGGCCAACAATGTAAACATTAGAAAGTGACAATACCATACAAAGGTAGTCGAGTTGGGGTTCCATGCATCTTGGGCACCAGCTATGGGAGAGGAATGGCGACAGTTGCACCGAAGTTATTGAACTGATAGGGACCAGAATATTATTTTGGCCCCATAGAACTTGTTTAAAGAAATGTGTGAAGTAATAGCATTATAGGGTATATGAACACACTTAGAGTCTTATTTACAGTAATATACTCTTTGTTTGAATATTGTGTGAAAATTTTGCAACCGTTCACTGACTTTTTTCAGCTCTCTTCCATTCAGCAATGGACATACATATGCCTCTCCACGTGCCCCTGTTTGATGTTTTCTAGATCCAGTTGAAACCGGCTACCTTCTTTAGATCATCCGACCATCGCTCTGCGGTCGTCCTCTCTCCTTTCTCTCTCTATTTACAATCCATGGTCTCCACTGCTGTATTTCCTTATTCCATCTGCCGTCTGTCTGTCTCATGGTATGGTTCGCCCATTTCCAATTCAGTTTTTTGTATGTCGAATTACATCTATTGTCGGTTACATAGCGGCGCACTGCAAACGCCGGTCAAACGGTATTCATGGTCTAGCACAATCCGCGCTGGTCGGTACTTGGTTGGGTGAACCAATATAGTGCAACCGGTCGTGCTTCGGAGGATACGTAAAACCGTCGGTCCTGGTTGTCATAGGAACAACTTTGACCATCGTAAACCATGTAGTGGAAGTTCTGTTCTCTGTTCCGACGGCTTAGACTAGCCTCCTGCCCGCCATACGTGCAAAGAGGGCTCACAGAACCTACTCTATTGTAGATAGTTAACAGGCCATTGGCCTATACACAAAAGAAGAAGAAGATTACAGCTATTCGTTTCGTCTTTTGTCTGGTATTTCATTGCTGATATGGTCCGTTAACTTTATGTTCAGCGTTTGTCTTTCCATGGCCATCTGCGTCTTTTCTAGTTTGTCTACGATCTTTCTGGTTAAGATCCATATCTGAGTTCATATATCAGGGCAGGTAGAACAAACTGGTTGTATACGTTTCTTCTTAAAAAAAACGGTATCCCTTTATTTGTTAAAAACTTTCTCTGTCCGCCGAATGCTGACTATATCAAGCAGGAACTCAATCACTATAATATAATTTAAAAAAACACAGCAGAAATGTTGATTCATATATTTTTTGATAAAAGAAATGTATACCTAGCCGTTTACATAAATTTTGCAATATAAATTAACAACAACAATGTACAACATTCAACTAATTATAATGTTTAATCCTTCTTCCTCATACAATCTCTAACTCAGTATAGGCGACGAATCCGCTGGAAAATGCATGGTCGCTGTACTAGAGAAATTTTTTCTCTATAGTAGTTTTCCATTGCTTTCTACACAGAGGTGTCTTGTATAGGGGGTGCATAGTATATGTGTCTACTTACTAACCCAACGACTGTCGACCTCGGTGGTCTAGTTCTTAGCGCATTTGCCTTCAGATCCAAGGGATTATTGATTTAAAAGTTGTAATAAAGATGTTTTGAATTTACGGAAGCCGCTTTTATTTTCTGTTTTATGGAATTATTATTCGAAAATATTGTTAACATATGTTTCAAAAAAAATCGCACTTTCAGTAGCTGTGAATAAAATAGTCTTTGCTATCGTTAATATTTTTGATAATGTCAATTGACACGTTTGTCAACATAATACTGTTTGAGATGTATCTTGTACAGGGAGCGCATAGTATATGTGTCTACTTACTAACCTAACGACTGTCGGCCTCGGTGGTCTAGTTCTTAGCGCATTTGCCTTTAGATCCAAGGGACGCGGGGTCGAACCTGGCCGAGGTCGGTGATTTTTTTATCAGGGAAAAATCTGAAAGCGCGCCTTCTGACGGATAAGAAGTAAAGCCGTAGGTCCCGTGCCACTGCGATGTGTGACACGGTCAAAATCACTACTGGAGTTGGAATTACCCCAGATAGGCAAAATTCATAGTTAGGGTGTACAATGGGCCAAATGTGGACTAAGTGCATAGAGATGCTTGGAAACCCGCGTCCTAGATCTCGCTTTTTCAAATCAACCATCAAGCCAACAACTAATAGCTTCACTAATGGGAATTGTTTTATTAAAATACCGTACCAGGATTCGAACCCGAGTTCTCCTAGTCGGGAGACTGACGTTCTCTCTGCTGATAGTCTTCTGCTAATAATCCCCTGTACTCGTTGATAATGATACGGATGCAAGCCATTTTCCTGTAATAAGCGATGAACTGTTCTTTGGCTATCAAACATTCCGGCAGTGGATCGGATACTTTGTTCTGGTTCATTTTCGCTTACATTTAAGATATTTTCTTCAACCAGTGGTAACAATACCTACTCGATGAGGACGGTCTCTGTCTGCTACTGGAGTGGGTGCAGTTTTTTCAGTTTCTCGCATTCGTTGATCCAATCGTCAAATAACATTACTATTTGGATGCTTTCTGTTTGCATACCGTTCGGTATACAAATTAGCAGCAGCATTAAAATTGCTACAACATGCGCTACCAAGCTATTGATTGACTAGCCTTTTATGTTTCATAACTAGTACAAATCTTTTTGGGATGGAATTTGCCAATTTTCCTAGTTTTTTTTGCAAAATACGGTTCAATGCAAGAATCGTAGATTCAATTAATTCTGTTTGATATGAGTTTTCTTTTAAATATGAGCTTTCATATCCTAGTCCATATTTTCTCTATTGGATTCACATCTGGTGATTGCGCTGGCTAGTCCATCCTGCCGAGTTTATTGATCAACTTCGACAATTTACCCTGTTTTGTTCTATCGCAAAAAGTATCGTCTTTCTGGAAAACTTTTCGTCGGTAAACAAGACCTTCCAACTAGCATCTGTCCAGCTGTGCTTTAAGTATTTTGTGGCGTTCAACATTCCAGAGACAACATGAACTGGCACGTAACCCCTTACCACAACGATTGAATGTTGGAAGTGCGCATGTTTTGGTGAAAATATTCAATTCCAATGTTTATTGGTCGATAGCAAATGGTGGTGTCTTTGCTTTTCGAAAACCAGTGATTTCGTGCTATACGAGGGCAGCCCTTTAAGTTTTTACAAACGACCACTAGGTGGCGCTATTGAGTGTGTCATTACTATTTTCGTAAAATTTGACATTTGGGATTGTGAAAACAATGGCAACTTAGAAATTGATCGAATAGTTTGTTTACAGTGAGCGTTTAAAATACACATTTTTTGAAAAAAATGGAAATTTCACGTGAAGGTTTTCGTTGGATGATTTTTTACGATTTTATTAAAGGCCTAGCTCAACAACAAGGTTTAGAATAGCTTCGTTCAACTTTTGATAATGAAGTACCATCAGAAAAGACTGTTTACAATTGTTTTGCAGAATTTCATCGTGGTCCTGCGTCCGTCAGTGATGAATTCGTGAAGGTCGACCAAAACCGGTTGTTATTCCAAAAAACATCGATGATGTAGTAAATCAAGTGTGCAATCAGGTTATGTTTATTAAATCTTTAAGCGCAAAGTCAGGAAGGTCAGTGGAGAGTAGATTCGCTGGCGTTTTTGAACATCCGTCAACATTTTTGGCACTCAACTTGCACAAAGTTTCATGGATTTTCTTGTTCGCTTTTTCCACAACATCGTCGTCGACAACAGAAGCATTTCCATTTCGTTCCTCATCGTCCACTTTTGTTCGGCCATTTCTGAAATTCCTAAACCAGTGTCGAACTTTTACTTTACTCTTGGTCATGATGCCTGGACCATAAACCTTTTGCGTATTTGCCGATAAATTTCGGTAACATTTTCGTTTTTTTGCAAGGAGAAATACATAGACCTTTAAAGGCGTTCATCTAATTCTTTTGAGCGGTGTACAGCCGCACATTTATTCCTGCATTAAATTTTTTTCCTAATCGCAACTATGTGTAACCCGTCAGAAGTGCCTAAACAGTAAGTACGGTTGAGCTAAAAACATGTATGTAGGATTAACCTACATATTTGCAAACCATTACAGTGTTATCTCTTTCATTGTCACTGATGTACTGCTAGGCATTATTTATCTATACGAGGAAATATTGCATCTCCATATGGTTTCTCCGAAGTTTCTAAATGGCGCGATATATAATATCAGATGTTCACAGTATATGCGCTTTCATACATTGAAGTAATGTATGTGAATTATGGGTTTATTTATGTGTATGCAGTGACGGAACTGCATAATTTATCGCAACTGCATTTGGATTATATGTGATTGCGTACTGCAGCATAATAAAATATATTAATAACATAAGCTGTTTATTTTCGACTCACTTTTCCAACTAATCCGTTAATTTTAACTATCAGTAACAATTATAACATATTATTAAAATTAATTCAATCCTGAATGGTATTTTAAAGTGTGTGCCCTAAGTTTTGATAGCTACTAGATCAGTTTTGAAAAGGTAGTAAGCTTAAATCTGTAATTAATCTGTTAGCTGAAGTACCAGATTTCAAGTGGTCGCCATTTGGTCATTGCGCATTGCGCGTCAATTTTGTTTTCAGAGTTGTGCATTGTATATGTCATTATCAATCGATATACATCACAAAAACGTATACAAATGAGTTTATTATTAAACTGCAGCGAAAATTTCGCCGAAATCATCCACGTCGCCCGATTCCAACAAAAATCTTCACACATGATGTAATTGTCTCGTACTTTTTTGAGGACGATGAAAGCCTGCTGTTACAGTCAACGGCGGGCGCTACAAAGCAATGCAGGAGAACATTTTGTCCCCCAATTAGAAGAATTTGGAATGGAGGATATGTAGTTAGAACAGGGCGGAGCGGCGACATACACTTGCAGACAGACATTTCTATTTCAATTTATCAATCTGGTAATTTAACATTGCCCGCCAGATCACCAAATCTCACAGCTCCTGATTTTTTTATGAGGCTACCTTAAAGAAAAGGTTTACGCTAGAAACCCTCAAACACTGCAGTAGCTGAAAGACATCGGTCGAATAAAAGAAGGAAAAAAGGAAAATCAACGTTGGTTAATTCCCCACAAGGGGGCGGGCCGCTATAGGATTCAGTCGGTTTCCGCACCGGAAACCTAAGCCCTTCTTCAGCCAGTAATGGGAATGTAAGGATAGGAAAGACCAGGAAAATTGGATAATGGAATTTCGTCGATGATACTGTCCCAGCATTTTACCTAAATGACCCGGAAAAACCACGTAAAACCTGAGTCAGGACAGACGGCCCGGGGATTCAAACACAAGACCTCCCGAATGAAAGGTAAACACTCTACCGCTGAGCCACCTTCCTCGGTAATAAATGAAGACATAACAGCAGCCTTAAAATGTGCTAATCGTGCATTGCAGTTAGAAGCGACCATTTCACCTATATCATCTTTTACGAGTTGCGGTTCAAAAGTAATGAGAATGCTTTTTACGCTTCCCATGAGAACTGCATGAGGAAAGTGGGGATGGAAGTTGTTGAGGGGGTATTTCAAATGTATGACCGGACCATTCTCAGTTGAGCCAGAGTTTTTCAAAGTGAAAGTTTTGTACGGTACCGATGTACAAAACTGCACCCTTGTTTTTCACTCTCGTCACGGTCGAGAATGCAAAGGAGCGTCATTTACACCTGCAGATCCTGAAGCGTTTCCAGAAAAGGGTTTTGCAAATGCGCCCTGATATTGCCAAAACGTGGATCCTCCACCATGACAATGCGCCTAGTCACACATAATTTGCTGTGAGGGAACTTTCGTCAAGAAAAATCAATCCCTACTCTTTCCCAACCACGCTACAGCCCTGCCTTGGCACCGTGACTTTTTTCCCAAAATCAAAACTCACGTGAAAGGACACCATTTTGGCATTGTTGAAAACGTCCTGTCACCCAGGCCTGAACAGCGTCTCGCATGAAAACTCCAGCCGTGGTACGAAGAATGACAGGGTCGCTGAAACCGTTGTTTTCAATCCCAGGGAACTTACTTTGAAGGTGATCGCCCCTAATTATACGTTTCTTGATTAAAATATTTTTTGAAAATCATTCTCATTACTTTTGGAACGCACTTCGTATTAAGCATACACAGTACGATCTAAATAATTGTGTAAACCAAACTTTTTGTTTCCGCTTCAACATATTTTTTTATGAAGCTTTCACAGGGCTTAGGGGCCCATCGCTTTTGGTGTGGAACAAGGCTAAGTTAGTTTGTGCAATGCACAACAGGGCGCGACTCTGCAGGTTACCGTTTCAACATATTATAATATATGTAAATGGCGGCGGTTCAAAATAGAATATTTCATTATGGCCATCTTTGTACTTCGCGAAAATTTTATTTTATTTTATTATTTTGATAGTGAGATAATTGTCAATATTGTCAAACGTTGTAGTGTTGGATAACAAATATGATCAAACACGTTCATTTAAAATATATACGTAAAACAAAAGCGGCCGTGTTTGGAGATCAGCGCGTGAGATTTCTATGCTGAAGGTCTGGGGTGCAACTCTCAGGACCGGAATATTGGATTTTTAACGGCCGTTTTACCTCGCAAGGCAACTCCAAACTAGCGAGGTACTCTGCCTAGTAAATTTTCACTGTATTAGAAGTGTTTACACTTCTCATGGTTCGGAACCCACGTTAAGCTGTAGGGCCCTTATGTCTGTGGCACTTTAAACGCGCACACAGTCATAAGAAGAAGGTCGCTACGTCTCATAAGAGGCAATACACTCGAAGAAAACTCAGGCAAGATGCAATACAACATTTACTATAAGTAGATACAGCATTTTAGCTGTGATAATTTGTATAAGATAAATGCCAAAATATGTTAGTTTAAAAATAATCTAGTATGCGGCTATGCTAGGCTATCTAGTATATAGCTACTTTTCTAAAAAATACAGGGAAGGGAGGCAGCTAAGTTCTCCCTCCTTAAAAGTGTTTGAAGCAACCCAACATACATAAAGCATTTCTTTAATCTATTTAAACCGAACAATGTCTCCTATTTATGGCAGTATTAAGTACTAAATCTATAACGAAAAATAAAAGGAATCAACTGCAAAAAGAGATTATGATAATGATAGTAAACAACAACATCATCATCATCACCACGAACAAAATAAAAACGCTAAAAGCCAGATAAAAGAGCAACTAAAAACAAAAGTTCTAAATAACAACTCCGTGGAAATTTCAGTTATAGAAGAAGAGGAGATCATACCAAACTTACAAAGTATGAAAAAAATAAAGCACCCAGTCCTGATGGACGGTGCGCTACAACCGACGGTCAACTGGCCGATTCACAATGGATGATGGTCAACTGGGCGATAGCCAACTGGGCGACGGGTAATTGGGCAACTACCCAACCTAACTAGCTAACTCATTTATTGCAAGGGAAATTTTAGAATTTGTTTTGCATATTTGATCTATTCCTTCGTCGCCCACTTTGCTATCGCCCAGTTGACCATCGCCCAGTTGTCCATAGCCAGGTTGACCATCGCCCATTCGCTGTCGCCTAGTTGACTGTGTTCGCCTGAAAAAATATTAACAGAGCTAATGAAAGAGGACGCAGAACTGCTACTGCAAACATTAAAGTTATTGTTAAATAGATACATCTGGGAAACCGACAGACTAGAATACCTCTGTAACAGTACTACTGTATACAAAAAGAAAAAGAAATTGGAAAAGTATCGCCCCATCTCACTCTTATCACAAATATTGAAATTACTAAGAACAATAATAGTAAATCGAATTACCAGTAAATCAGAATTTGGTCAATCAGTCGAACCAACACCTGTAATCATCTCCTTACCTTGAGAGCTTTAATAGAAAAATCTACCGAATATAGTCTCCCTTTATACTTAGCCTTGATAGATTACGAAAAGGCTTTCTACAACGTGTAAATGTAGACGGTAGAAAACGCACTTCAAAATAGTAGAGAAGATCACAGGTAAAAGCAATTAATCCATTCAATCAATGAACAGAAAAGACAATTAGAAAGTAGATAGATAGCGCGACACAATAATCCTGAAATTATATATACCTAGCGGTCGTGGAAGATACTTTTAAGGTACTGTAATCAGAAAAGAGTTAACATCAGTGGATGCAGGCTTACTAACTGGAGATTTGCAGACGATGTTAAACTCATAACATGTAATCTTGGCGAACTTCAGATCATGATAGAAAAGCTTAAAATACAGTCAAAAAAAGTAGGGTTGAGAATGAACGAACAAAAAAACTAAGATCATGTCGAATCAAAAAGGTAACCGCAAACACCCCACTATACGGTGAAGTAATACAAAAAACTCAAGAATATATGTACTTAAATCAATTAATAAAACCTGACAAAGAAACAACTTAACCGCAAAAATAGAAAGGTGAATAAAATTGGACTGGTGAGCATTCGGTAGCCAACATCATTTTCTAAACAATCAAAATATACCGCCATATTTGAGAAGACAAGTATACAGCTAACGTGCGTTATCTGTCCTTACATTACGAATAATATAGCCGACATATTAGCAAAGACGCATTGGGCGATGGAACGGCATATGCTAAATACTAGGGTAGCAGATGGAATCAGAAATGAAAACGTTTACCAAAAAATTAGTCATTGATGTAGTACAACACACAGGTAGAACGGAGATGAGTAGGACATACAGTGAGACAAACATGGCTCATGGAAGGAAGAATTAAAAAACTGGAGGCCATAGGCAGGGAAAGAAAGGTAAGGATGTCCACAAAGTAGATGGGTAGATGATCTGAAAAGAGTTCCCGGAACTGGATGGCACCGAACTGCAGAAAATGTTCAACATTGGATGGAAAACGGCTAATAATGAATGAATAATTTGCATTAATGTATAATCTATTCTATATTCTTCTAGTGCACATATTCGTGTTAGAATAAATTCCGGTACAAATTAAGATATACCTATCTGGCTTCCGTTTGAAACCGGAGGCTATGATAGTCTAATATTGAAAACTGGGTGCACTCGCTTCTTTATTGATAAGAATTATCTCCTGGGAACGTTTGGTGTTATCTAAATTAGAACTTATGATAACATTTTATAATTATAAAAAGTAGGTAAACACTTCGTAAGTCTACTGTTAACTTGTATGCCCACAAGGTTCCGCATCTATAAAAAATCAATTAACTTCTGCCTCTGTGGATGTCTCCACGTCTCGATCGTTGAAAATGAATTCGATGTAAACAAAATCACGTGACATCAGTAGTGGTTCAGGTACGGTCTGTAATCGGTTTTCTTATCTATTAAACACTAGAAGCCGTCTATCTAAGGTAATCATTACATTCAGTTTTTAATCTAAGTAGGAAATTAGTCAAATGCGTATGCTATCACCTTTATATTGAACGACGCCTAACCTAATGCTCACCAACGGCAACATTATTTTTTTTCTGGGCAGATACGAGGTATACTAGAGAAGTTATCTACTTGGCATAAAAGTTAAACCACTATAGCTCCCAACTCCCGTATACAGTATGGAACATATACACTATTCACGATTGATTTGCCATCCAGCAGGCTGTGTTTGTTTTTTCTTAAGTTGCCGTTCTGAAATTTTATTTGATTGATTTCTAGCAATGTCAAAATGAAATTGCCCTGTTGCCAGCTCTAGAGTCCCCTACTTTTCTAAAATAATCTAATAAGTTTAGAATTAATAAAACACATAATATGCAAATGCAAATTGTGAACGCTTTCAACCATTATAAAAGAGATAGGCCAGACTTCACACGATTTACGATTATAAATCGATTAATTGATATATTTGGGGTAAGCATGTATTATTTCTTAAATATGCAATTGCAAATTACTTATAATTTTAGGTGTCTGAGCGTTCTATAAGGGACATTTTATCGCAAGGACAGGACGTTTTGAAATCTTCCATTTGTAGTATACGCGCTTTAGGGCAAAATTACTAAGAAAACACTTTGGGAGTTAACTTATTTCGGAAGACTGGACAAAACATTGGGAAATCTATCGTTTGAAAATATTCCACCTTTCATTATTTCAATTGGGGAATCTGATTCAGAATCACGGAGGGTGTCGATAATTCAGATACTTCTAGTGATAGCATGAAGGTGGAATAGGGTAGGGGATATTCTTTTGGCATCTAAATTGTGAATGAGTGTTTTACAGTTTTTATCTCGCCTGAGAAAAACACTGACCTCAGTGGAATACGAACTTGGGTCTCTTAGCACCAGAGACAAACAGTCAACCACTGGACTACCATAATATCAATTTGAAACATGAGCGGCATGGACGTTAATTCTTCTTAATTTGCTGCAAGACCTAAATATAGGACAACAAAGAATGGCGTGGAATATGCTCTGTTTACATACGATTTAAGTTCAGAATTCTCGTGTAAAAAAGAACAGCAGTATGTATTTGGTATGTGTTACGACAACATTTAAATTATAGTTATTATTTTATTTGTAATGAAATCATTATTATATCTAAGTATTATAAACCAATATTGAGCAGCAATAGGCGGACGTTAAATGAACAAACAAGCTCCACTGGCAACATTGCCTGCTTTCAAAAAACATAACTTCCATCAAGAAAAACTAGCATAACCCAACTTAATTAATTGACAAATTTCAATGATACCACACAGTCCCCCAGATTTCCACAGCCTGTTGGATGGCAAATCAATCGTGAATAGATTATAGAAGTGGACCATTATTATTTCGTTCGCGTTCGAAATAGCTTATCAAATTTGCCACAAGTTGTTTCGACTGTCTGCTTAAAGGTTTCGGCATTCTCTAAACGTGTACTAAAATAAGGAGAAAACTAGGAACAACCAACCTTCAATGGCAGCTGCAATAATTTCTGACAACTTTCTGACAGCAAAATATAAACGTGTTAGATTTAATACCAACGTAACTACACATAACAATAGTTCTGCTATAAGATATAATACATTTGTATAATTTAATTTGTTAATTATTAAAAACAAAACATGGGCTTTGTGGTAACCTACTGTTGTCTACGAAATTTAAAAAGTAAATAGGTACACACACCGGCAAATTTAAAGGAACGGAGATAAATTCGAATTTTTTTTCTCCGTGAAACTTTTTTTGTAACAATTTCAACGGAATCTCTTAAAACGAAGTTAAGCTAACTAATTGCAGCTCCTTTTGCAAAGCTTTGTGCAATTGTGAAACCTGTTAAAAGAATAAAACAAAAAATAGCGTTTTTTGCAATAGAAGAATTATACACTTTGACTTGTTTTAAACATCTAATGAATAAGAAAAATTACACGGATTATTTTTTTCAACAACGCGTGTTGCTCCCACGAGCCCTTATGACTGCAGTCATCCGTCTTCCCATACATCTGATGACACCGTCGATCTTTTCTTGAGGCATATTTTCCCATGTTTCAATTAAAGCAGCTTTCACATCTTCTGTGTTTTGGACAGCAGGAATTCTTGACCTAAGTTGTCTGCCTAGCATGTCCCAGACATATTCAATCGGATTCAGGTCCGGAGAACATGCTGGCCAATTAATTTTCCTTATATCCACATGGTTTAAAAAGGCGATTACACAGCGAGCGACGTGCGGCCGAGCATTGTCTTGCATTAAGACGAAATTTTCCGCGATATGTGGGGCGAAAGGTACCACATTGTCTTGCAGAATATCCCTAATGTACCTATCCGCATTTAAAGCGCTGCCTTCAATCACCACCAACTCTGTGCGTGCCCCTAAACATATGCCGCCCCACACCATAACTGAGCCTCGACCAAAAGAGACAGTAGGAGTAAAATTAAATTGTGAATTTTGTTCTCCTTGACGTTGTTACAATCTTTCCCTACCGTCAATAGAATTTACGCAGAAACGGCTCTCATCCGTGAACAAAACTTGACCCCATTGATCGTAATTCCAACTTTGGTATTCTCGGGCAAAGTCTAGTCGCGCTACTCGATGTCGTCTCTGAAGTTCTGGGGCTTTTATTGGCACATACGACTTCAAACCAACTTCTTTGGGTTTTCTTCTGACTGAACGCTCACTTACGATGATTCCACGAACTTCTTCCAGTACGTTTCTTGTTTGAATTGCCGTTTGACGTTTGTTTCGGAGTCTTTGCAACGCTATAAATCGATCATCTATGGCAGTGGTTGAGCGTTTTCTGCCCTGACCTCGTCTTCTCACATACAATCCAGTCTGCCTGCAACGTGTAACACTACGATGGATCGTCGATTTTGATTTGCCAAACATTTGGGCAACCTCCCTGTAAGTTCGACCATTTTCGATAATTGCTATTGCCCTAGCAATATCAGTCGGTGCTAAATCACCCATTATGAACTGGTTTACAATCAAATTGATGATAGCAAACAAAAAAACCAAATTTAAACGATTACTTATCAAAAAATACAAACTTTCATCTAGAGAAAATACGCGTTTCAAATGTAAGGCAACACTTAATATAGCACAACACAACTTACAAAGATGTCAACATGTAATTACAACTTGCAATTCGATTTTATATCCGCTCCTATAAATTTGCCGGTGTGGGTAAATATAAAAAATAAAAGAATAACCAGCAATGACTAATTACATTCTGGATTTTTTTTTTATTTTATGATACTTGCGCTGCTGCTCGTTGATCATGTAATCTATGACGTGCATTACTTGATTGCTTGGCACAACTATAGGTAAGATTTTTTATGGTCACTGTGTTCACGCTCGACGGACTTAATTTAAATTAAAATTTTAAATACAAGGAGACGAGAAAAATGTATTGTGTGTGGCGCCCGGTAGCCTAAAACTGTTAAACAAACAAATGAGACATCACAATAGTAATTTACGTTACAAGCCTGGGAAGTGATTTATTACGGTACGAGTTAGATGTTTATGGACGAGGTGACGAAGGAGCCGAGTCAAGAATATCTAAACGAGTACCGTAATAATAACTTCACGGACGTGAATCGTACTACGTTTTATGTCATACTGTTAACGAGTTTAAATAAAAAGCAAAATTAAAATTTTAAATGTCATATTTGACAACAGGCAGTGTGTAATCATTTTATTTAAAAATAAATTGTTATTTTAGCGGATACGTTCCTAAGTGACTTTGATTATTTAACAGAAACAAAAGTTACTAAGGTAACAGTCCGGTAAAGTAACATTACAATACCTGGTACCGTAATGTGCCATTTCCCAGACTCAACTTAGTACCGTAAAATAGACTTTACGGTACTAAGTTGAATATGAAATAAAGTTTATTACGTAATACTAGGTTATAAACTGCCAATGTCAAATAATTAAAACGTAAACATTTAATAACTTCAAAATAATGTTCTTTTTGCTGTAACAAATAGAAAAATTTATGGTTGAGGCTTATTTCTGTAATAGCCAGAAAGTTGTTGGTGCATTTTAGTATTCGATTGTATGCAGGATTGACTAGCACTAGTTTTACTCTTCAGCTATGCCCTCGATACTGTAATTTGGAAAAATCAGACTGGCGTAACAAGAAAAAAAAACATAGCGGAATATAGAAAATATTCAGAAAGTTAGAGAAACTTTCCTTCAAGTTGTTTCCCAATAAGCTGACCCTCCTTATGGAACTTGCCAGTCTTAATGAAAAAGGATCTGTACATGTTCCCTTACTGCTCGACTGCTTTGCACAAGACTTCTACTACCCGGATATGAAAAACGAGTGTAGCTTTGTGGTTGGCTTCTGAACATCAACGGCTATATGTCGGACCAAACTTTCTTCTCAAATGAATCATGGCTGCTGCAGAAAATCTACATTCTTACCGTGAGGAAGAGCTTCACTCGGAGGAAGTGATGTGTGGATGGGGTTTAAGCGGAAGACGGTTAGTTGGCCCAATATTTTTCAACAACACATTGACTGTGCAGAGATATCGTGAAGCAATTCTTCGATCTTTCATCAATGCATTACTTGACGACGAATTGCAAAATGAATGCTTGCAACAGAACCATTTTTGTGACGATATTACATTTTTACGATTTAATGTTTTGACATTGACAGTGATTTTCCATTCAGATTACGAATTATTGTTTTATTTTAGTGCAAAACAATTCTCATCTAAACATATTACAAAATTCGCCACTGGTTATTATGTTTTAAAGAAATTACTGAACAAACTAATCAATATTATGTAGTTAAGATATCTCTGCTTCAATTTCAATTTATTACAAAGTCGAATGTTAACAAACTGACTTTGAAGATGTATTATTTTGCCTTCATATTGGGATGTTCCTTAATTTCTTTAACGAAAATTACTACCATTATAATTAGAATGAAATTGCACTTGTTTTGCAATTTTTATCATGTTACATAAAAATTACGAAAGATGAAAGATTAAAGCTTGTATCAAATATTATTCAAACAACAACCTAAGATTTAACCTTTATGCTTATTATCTGTTTAAAATGATAATGAGCCCTATAAAACAGGATCCAAATCTAAGACAGATAGTCATTTTTTAAGAAAGGCCGCAACAATGATGAAGACTTTAGTGATTTTGGGCGTTCTTTTCGCCTACGCACAGGTAACTCTATTTAGCTACTTATTAGTTGATTGATAAAATATAGCGTTCTTGAAACAAAAACCTAAATTTGTAGTAAACCTGAAATTATAAAATGATTTTTTAAGCTACTTATTTTTTATGATTTATTATCATAAACAAACTCGAACATGAATCAGTTTCGATAAATTCGTGATTTTTGTCCTATAAGAAAATTGAAATTTATACACAATATCATTTATGCAGCGGTGTGTCGCCAAATTAATATTTATTATTATTAATATTAAATGTTGATTATCAAGAGTGTCTCAAAAATTCCTCCTATATTCCCTAAGGTGATGGAATAGAATGAAATTCTGAATAAAATTTCAAATACAGTCAAACTTCTATATATCGAACTCTTATGCTACCAAATTCAAGCAAATGTTATCCCTTCTAAAATATTCAGTTAGTAAAATATTTATCCTACAAAATTTTGCAAATAAAAACAATCCCTCATCATATTTTACTTTACAGGCTACCTCTGAAGCTGTAACATTTAAAGAAGCAGTCGTCCGTGCATTTACTGCCTGTGTCCAAGAAAAAAGCCTTGATGTAGAAAAAATCAAAGGCATCATGAAGAATGACATCCTCCCAGAAGACAATGCCGAATTCACTGATTTCTTCATTTGCTACTGGAAAAAACTTGGAATTATCAAGGCTGACAACACCTTCGATGACCTCTTCATTAAAACTTCGAACCCTCACTTGATTAAAGAGAAGTACCCAAGCATTAGCGATGAAGCTGCCCAAAACCTTGCAGCAGCTGCCGTCGACCACTGTCACGATACTCCAAAAGCTGATGACATTGGTGTTAGAGGAATCCAGTATCGTAACTGTTTGACCCAACATATTCTAGACTCACAAGCTTAATGGAAGTTTCTTTCTTTAAATAGCTTAATAAAAATAAAGCGTAATTGAAATAGTAAATGTAATTTTATTTTTGCTTGGGTATAACAGAATTTTTTACTGAATTATAATTTCAAAATGCTGTTACAATGTGTAGTTACAGGAGAATAGAAGCTGTGACTGATATTTTCCTACTAAACAAACATTATCAACATAAGTTTTATAATATATGTCTCTCATACCTTGAGTTAAGCGATCTCCTGCTTCCACTTCAAATGCATACAATTTTGTGGACAAAACTAAGCAGTTATAAATTAAGCTAATCGCATTTTGGTTTACATCAAATTATTTGTATTTCTACGACGAAGACCGCTATGATGTCATTAATAAAAGATTAATTTGAAATAAACCAATCACGTAAGCCTATTCGAGTTTTCTGAACAACACTAAAACTTAATTTTTTTCCGATTTCAAAAAAGTACAAGTCATTAGAAGCGCATCTGAATGTAAAATACTAGTTCGCTATTATAATGAAAAATATGAAATGTTACATGAACTAAATGGGTGCATCACTATTGAACTATTAAAATCAAAACGTCTTACACGAAGTAGTAATTTAATGTTACTAGTACAATAATTAAGTATTCTTATAAAATGCCGGCTGTTTATATCTTAATTAGAAAGACGATAATCATCAAATTGGATTTGTAGTTCACCTTTGTAACACTTAAGCGGATTGGCGCTGCTCTCTAACTAGTACTAGTGCCACTCTATTCGGACTACTGCCATTAAGATTACAAATGGATTTCATGCATGATGGAGCTCCGCCTCATTTCAGTTTAGTTGCTCGAGAATATTTGAAAACTGTGTACCCAAACCGTTGGATAGGTCGAGGAGGCATACAACCCTGGCCTGCGCGATCTCCGGACTTAAATCCATTGGATTTTTTCCTCTGGGGTCACCTTAAACATTTGGTTTATACGAACCCGATTGAAACGCTCGAGAAATTAAGAAATCGTATAATAGCAGCTTGTCAAACAATTCGTCACACACCCGGAATTTTTGAACGTGTTCGCCAATCAATGCGTCTCTGATTAGAATCCTGTATTGATGTTGGGGGTAGTCATTTTCAACAACTGTTATAACTTATTATTGTTGTTGCTATTGTTGTTTACATGGCATTATTGTCCTATTGTTAACTGCATAATATTCAACGCCCTGTATCTCGGTAACGAGGCATTTTTGGAAACATGTTTATATGAACTTTTATTCTTATTTTTATGCAAGGAGTCTCACCCTGAATTTTTTCGCAATATTAATGATACACCCTGTATGTTTCTGATTGAAAGTTGGTTAAAATATTTAAAAAATTAAATAAATTAGGTTAGCAGAATAAAAATTTGAATTAAAGTGCGAATGAAAAGACTCACAAGAGTTTGTTGTCCTGCATATACTGTCTATAGTGCACGGAATGGGACGTTTCATCGCCGCCGGTTCATCGCCGCCGTTTCAGCGCCGCCGGTTCAGCGCCGGTCCCAGTTCATCGCCGGCCGTTTCATCGCCGGCCACTTCATCGCCACCGTACCGTTATTCGATTTTAAATTTCCAAAACACTTGAACCTAATTTATTATGATTTTATCCATTTCTTGATAATAATAACAAGTTGTTACAGTTTAAGTTTTCAAACATAAGTTAATGTTTAAATTTCGTAATTCTGATGAATGAAATCAAAATAATTAGTTTTAAAATGCAATCAGCAATCTATATTTCAAAATAACAATAAAAACAAAACAAAAGCTCAGTTAAACGATATTTTAATAATGCCAATAAAACATAAATTATACTTGAAATAC
>JABXWE010036374.1:0-11188 GCA_014611495.1 Limonius californicus
CCTCTGCATGGGGAACAAATCAGAGCGTTCCCCGGAAAATAGTTTTGAGGCTGTTAGCCGCGCTTGTGGTGCGGAAGGAAAATTTGATACCATCGTTAAAATAATGAAATTAAAATAATGCACTGAATTACATGCGAATTTCATTCTGTGTTTATCTTGGTGGTTGGGTGGGCACGTGCCCTTGTGCCCTTTAGTACAAGCCGCCACTGATGGAAATACAAAGCGTTATTGTACTTTTGCCTCAAGATTGCCTGCATACCCCCTTCTTTCCCATACATGGTGGAACATCTGTCGGAGTCTAACCCCACACACTTATCAGGGTTTAGGTTGAAACTTGCCACAAAATCTTCAATGGTTTTGGCAATACATTTGGCATCAAGCCTTTCAAGCTCTACAAAGCCTAAAAATTCTTCTTCGATTGTGGTAACTTTTCATCAAAGAAACGTAATCCACTAGATAGCTGTTCTTTGCCCGAAATATCCGTGGTTTCGTCAGCCAGCCAGAATGCCGTAAGTGTACCTGATTGTAGCGATCAATTATTTCATTTTGTATGAAAGGTGATCGGTATGAAGCGTTTTTCTGATGCTCGAAATTGTGTTTTAATTGTGAATCACCTGCTTCGATGCGTAAACGGCATAAGTCATAAGTAGGCCTTCATCCAGATTTTTGCCTCTGAGAGGTAAATCATGTGTGCCGAAAAAAATGACGCAGGAAACAACTACGAGGACAGTATACTTTTTTGTTTTTTTTGTATTAATTTTTGCGAAGACTGGTGAAGTAGAATGTCCACTAGAACAGCTTCCATGAATGATTTTGCAGATTCCATTGCAGCCTAATTATGCCCCTGGGTCCGCACATGTGCTTTGCAATAATCGTGCATGCCCTTGTACTTAGTGAAAGGTCTGATGATGAAAGAACCCCAACCACCTCTCAGCATGCCGGCTGGCGGCGGAAACAACACGCAATATTATTTACAGAAAGCACCTTTGAGTCGTCTTGAGTAAGCTAACCATGGTGAATATCAGTGGCGGCTCGCGGGTATAAAAATAGGTGAAGTGCTATTATAATAACCCTAATAATAACAAATAGAAAAAATATAATTCAATGTCAACTTACCTATTTTTTGTAGACCAAGTCTATCCTTCTGTCCTTTAATGCAGCAAAATTATTTATTATGTCTTCGTAAAATTGTTGATTTTTTATTAATTCTAATAAGAGTTCTTTTGGAATTAAAATATTTGCCAAAGAAGAAAGCCTATCTTGAGATACTGCATTTCTTAAGTACGTTTTTATTCGTTTAAGGCAAGAAAAACTTTCCACTGATGCACTTGTTGACGGAATAATTAATATGAGGCAAAACTATTTGTAGGCTTCGGTAAAAATGTCTTTGTTCTCATTGAGATTTTCTAGTACCTACCTAGGGGTGTTCGAGCTCCAGGTAGGAGATCGAGGGTTGAGACTGTGCGGACGGGATTTGTAATCGCCAGTCGTAGTTTAAGACCAGACTCAGAAGGATCCAACTAGATTGTAATAAACCAGTTATGTAAGACAAAAACTTTTAATTCCCTACCTAGCCCAAGTAAAACATAACATAACAACAGTGACCATAAAAAATCTTACCTAAAACACTCGTTAAATTGTAGTGAAGAGTCAACCTCAAACATATTTTATCACTGCATTTATAACTCCGTTGCCATGGTAACGCCTACCTTAATATCTACAATTGGTTCAAGGTGAATTGCGCAAGTGAAGAGTTCAGTCGCATTCAGCTGCTGAACTGCATGTTCGGGTTTAACCGTCGGTTTTTAAACGATTTCAACAATTTTGAATTCACATTTTTAGCTGTAGTATTTAATAATATTTTCTCTCTCACTGGCATATTATTTGATGTTCTCCAAAAGAAATCATTGGATATTAATGTTTGTGTTACAAAAATAAATAAAACTATTAAACTATTACAGAGGAAAAGGAATGACGATTTCTTTGATACACTCTTCAAAAAGACTAAGGAAATAGAAATAACACAAATCGATATTTCTAAGCGCCCTAAGCGGGAATACGCTAGCCTTCCAAATACTGACATTAGAAGAAAGTATAGAATTTTGTTTTATGAAGTACTGGATCATATTGTAATGGAAATGGAAGTAAGGTTTCAAGATTGCGATAAGTTCCAATTCATGTCTTTGGCTGATACTAGGAAATCGAAAATTCGAACAATACGATTCGTGTTTTCCATCTAAAGCATTTGAAAGTTTAGATCAATTTTATGGTAAAATATTTCCAAAAAGTCAGCGTCTTAAAAACAGATTAAATCTTTACGCCGATGAAAGTTACCGCGATCTACAGACCCAAGTATTATTTCAGGAATGTGATCCTTCACTCCACAACTGTGTTTACGTTCGACGGACTGCATTTAAAATTTAAATTTTATACCAATTGCATCGTTTGTACGCACAAAAAGCAATTTATCAACCTTCAAAATATATCTCACAAACGCCTCTGAACCTCGGCTTACTACAATCCCGAGTCCGTCTCTGGTTTACAATATTATTAAAATTTAAAATTTGCTGTTTTTTTTCGTATTTTAGATATTTTTTTTCTGTTTTTTTATTATTTATGTATTTTTCAAATAAACGTTGTAGGCCTTAAAAAGTTCGTAGGCCCTAGGCGCTATGCATAGTCGGCCTAATGAATAAAGCGGCCGTGGAAAAAATGATAATCTGGTTCCCGCACCTCCCAGTTACTATGGAACGGAAAGTGGTGTTGAAAAAAAAATATAATTAGTCATTTACAGCTCGAATGCAGCAAAATGATACCGTAATGTAATGTAACCTACCACATCCTAGTATTAATAGTGGGCCCTTAGATCATACACATGTATGATCTAAGAGTGGGCCGTTGCAGCCGTTAATAATGAACTACTGTCATGTAAAAATTGAAACTTTTGCGCTACCTGGCATATTAAATGTCTATCACAAAACTGGTAATTGTAAAATTACTATATATTTTAGAATAACTATGGATGCTTGATAGAAAGAAATTAGAGGAAGTGATACTTCTTGATAAGGGGCACAAAGTTTGCATGATTATAACTGGCAAATTTAAGTTACCTATGTATGTTGTCAATCACAGAAAAAGCGAGCATCCATGTTTCCAGTTTTCCAATGTCAGTTTCACCCCCGTGTTGTCAATTTGCTAGGCATGAATTTCACTCAATCTAAAAATCATAAACTGTAAGTGACGTTTAAGGGGACCTTAAACCAGTGTTGTAAAGATACCGAAAAAAAAGTACCTGAAGGTAAGATAAGATACTCTGCATAAAAAAGTATCTTTTTCAACGATAAGATACTTTTAACAACCGGTACCTGACAAAGATACAAGATACGTTTTAAAAGTATCTAGATACTTTTTAGATACTTAAAAAAAAACACAAAACATTTGTTGCAGCTGCAGCTGTAAAACCAGGAGCCTGTCTGGCTGTCTCTGTGTCCGACTTAAGCTGCTTAAGTTGTAAAACTTTTAGAGCCTGCTTTAGGATTTGCAAATTTTAGGGAATTTTAAACCCTTACAGCCACATGGTAAGAATATATAATAATTTAAAAAAAGTTTTAGCATTGAAACAAATATTTATCTAAAAGTATCTGAAAAGTATCTCAAAAATGTTAAAGATACTAAAAAATTCTATCTGAAGATAAGATAACGGTAACATATAAAAAATGTACCGTACGCGATACTAAGATACTGCAAAAAGTATCGCGATACCGGTATCGCGTTACTTTACGGTAAGATACTGCACAAGACTGCCTTAAACCGATCTGACAGTTCAAAATGAAATGTAACGTTTTATAGCGACAAAGCACTATCTTATTTTCCTTACCCTTTTTGGGGGCTTAGATCCGTCAACATGAACGCTGGAAGGGAATGCAACCAATATAAACGAAAGTGTGTGTAATACACCCCAAAGTAAATTGGCTACAGAGTGTTGGCTTGTTCTGATTTCAAGAAAATTAGATAAATCTTAACATTGGGGCTGTATGCATTACATTCTTAAAGAATGGTAGTTTGTAATAAGGTGAAAACATTTCATTAAATTAAGTACACTAGTATTATAAACGTAGATTGATTTTACCGTATTTTTCAACTACTTTTGGCAATCTTTTAACATCATTTCGTATGTTTTTTTTTGATAATTTTTTACCTTATTTCAACCTTGGATACCTACGTTTATGAGTTTGATGATTGATTTGAAAGAGCGAGATCTAGGACGCGGTTTTTCAAGCATCTCTATGCACTTGAGTTACAAAAACGGCAAGTTAAAAGATCGAAGTTTGTTTTGTATTAGTTTGCATCACTTTTAGAGTTATACTAGCAGTCCACAGTATAAATTCACTCTAAGCATATTTATATATTTACGTACAGCCTAAGTTTGCATTCAACATTGTTTCTGTACTCCAGCAACAAAAACCCAAAAATAAAGAAAATAGCTCCATGTGCCTTACTTTAAAACAAACTTGTATAGAGATTATTACAGCAAGTATGCGAGAGCCCAAGCGAAGCACTTCACATATTTTATACTTTAACACGACATTTTCATTTAATGGTAATATCTGCTGTGGCTTAACAATATTTCTTTTTATGAAAGATATTTCCACTTAATACAGTTCTGTTTTTATTTTTTAAATGCAGATGATACTCACATTATAAAAGCATTCTATACCAGCAATTGAGAAATATTTAACGTGGAGGATCTACTACAACTGGCACAGAGTTTTTTATGAAATTAAAAAAAAGCAAATGGAAAAACCCGCAATTACTAATATGGAAACAACTAAATTTAAAAGAGTTAAACATAAAATGAGGTATAATAAACCACCATCTACAAAATCTATGTACACAGCACACATCAGTCTTGCAGCCATATTAGTAATATGGAAACAACTAAATTTAACAGAGTTAAACATAAAATGAGGTATAATAAACCACCATCTACAAAATCTATGTACACAGCACACATCAGTCTTGCAGCCATTAGAAAAACGTTACTGCTTTTACCACAGGAAGATAATAAACAATCCATAAATAAAAATTCTAAATATCAAAGAAGTGTAAGTTGCAATGAGGTCTTATTAAAATCAAATTTAACAAAACCAACGAGTTTATATCCTGAAAAATTATTTAATGCAAAACTTCGTAAGTACACAACTAACAATAAATCACTTCTACGGATCGCCAAAATTAGCAAGGGCTGAATATTTTTCACTCTCTTTAACAGGTAGTGGCTTAGAATCTGTATGAAACAAAATAGTACTGATAGAAATTATCCACTGGATGTTAACACTCCATTCAAACCAAACATTTGGAGCAAAAACATTTTTCAAGGTAAAACTGGTGCAGTGCAACATATGGATAAATCTGTTGCCACATCAAATCACGCCAATGCAGAACATGAACTATGCAGTGAAATAAGTTAAATTTGTTGCAAGTTGTTACAAATGGTAATAATTTAAATCAGAACAATATGGCAGTAACGAGGCAACAGTGGTTAAAGAGTCGAAAACTATATAGGTACGTTTGTGCTATTTTACTATTTCATAAAGTATTTATTTAATAAGTTTCTACACTTTAGGTCTACATTTATAGCAAGACAGTTTTACTTTGCAGAATTATTTCTTACTAATCTCTTAAAAACTTCGGCTGAATGACTTGATTAACCTAAGGCAAAAGGCAGGATTAAATTTAGTATTCTTTAAATTAAATAATACAACTTAGATACCTGTTGCAACCCAGCTCCTAACAGCCTCTGTGAATGCTCAACATTTATTTCCTTTACTTCAGACGATAAAATACAGCTACATGGACTATCATCTTTATACTTGCCACCTGCAGCAACTGTAATTGTAGGTGATGTTGAAACAGAAACTGGAAGGTTATCTTCAAAAAGTGAATTTAAACTGCTAAGTCGTTCTACTAATGCAGATGGCATTTCCATCTCAACCTCTAAATCTGGAAGTGAACTGGAACTACTGTTTTTTAATTTGTTGCAACACATAATCACTGGTTTGAAACTAAGGGGCCTTACAACAAGCTTCTTTATACATAATTTTGTAATTGGAGGTGTACTATTTTCACGTTTAATTTTCTTAGTAGTTAGTACTTCATTGTCAATGTAGAGACTTTCATAATCATCATGTATATCTTGTCGCACCACACAGTCAGGGAGATAATTTTTGCTAAAGCTTTTATTAGAAATTCTTTTAGAAAAACTATGTGTTTTGAACGATATTCGACGGTTTTTTGCTGTAGTTGTGTTTGGTGAAGAACTCGCTAGGGCAGTTTTCTGCATAAAACTTAACACCAAATTAAATTCATCATGGGCAGGTAGGTATTCTTTTGGTTCTACGCTTGCTTACATTGTCTAACCTGTAATTTACTTTTTCGCCAGTTGCACTGCTATGTAACTCGTCTGTACTACTGCTTCCTAAAATTATTCTTTGAATTTTTTTTCTTGTAGCTTTACTTTTAGGTTTTGACTGGCCATACGCTCTGACCTTTTTCCTATACATTCATATTTCGGATCTAGCGGTTGGACATGTTCAGGCTCTAAACAAAATTAACGAATTCTAACGGATTTCAAAAACGATAGCTTTTCATTTCACAGTGATGCATTTACTGAAAGCATTTTTTTAAGAAAATATTGGTGTACCTATCTACTTATACATATGTGATTTTAAGCTTAAGTTGGTTGTTGATGGTACTACATACTCTAACTGAACGAAACGTATAAAGTGTGATATTGAGAATATGATATTTTTCATGTAGCATGTAAGATGGCCTTTGTAATTTATCAACATTTTTCTTATTTATAACGTGGGGTTAATATGAGATTTCATAGGGACAAACTGGACTGTGTATAGACTATTAAAGATATGTAAAATAATAGTACGATGATTCCAAATAAGAGAATACATAACATATATTATACTAGTTGGAATTTGATGTTTTTGATAGTAAATATTTTGCATTTCTGTTTTATTACTACAGCTGGAGTAAATAACATACTTTTCAACAAAACTTTTGCACTCTTATGTGAAGAATTGGTGGGTAATCCAGTGTAATTTGTTATATTTAAGTGCTTAGCTTTGTGATATCTTTGTAGATATTATTATTGTATTTTTATGTCGGGCAATCAACAATAAATTGTATTTACAAATAAGGGAGTTTTTATTCAGAAAAGGTTATAACAATTAAAGATGGTTTACTCTCACCACATTATTTTTATTTAGCAAGCATAATTTAAGCATGAAGTAAATTATATAGGGTTATTTTATTATTTAATTTCATTTGATTCAAGATGTATTGCATTTCAAGCAATATTTCGGCCTTTTTCACTA
Organism: Limonius californicus; assembly: GCA_014611495.1. Taxonomy (NCBI): domain Eukaryota; kingdom Metazoa; phylum Arthropoda; class Insecta; order Coleoptera; family Elateridae; genus Limonius; species Limonius californicus. The sequence goes on from JABXWE010036374.1 coordinate 7,392, forward strand.
AAGTATTTGCCCCTATTTTAATCAATATAATTTAACAAAAAGTGCCATGTAGAAAAACCCATAGTTTATATTTAAACCTTTCAATATAAACATTGAAATACATTTTTGTGTTATGATTTAATGAAACCAACATAACTTCAAAAATGTAAGCGCTTTTTTGTGATTAAATTAAGTAACTACTGTTGATACCAGCAGCAGGGATTACAGAGAACATCCTTGAAGAAGAATAAAACTTAATTATTTTTGTTAGAGGTAATGTATTTATAAGTCAGCAATTTTAGCAATCTATTATTTGCGCTTTTTCATATTTGTATTTGACAAACTAATTTTCAAACTGATCAAAAACGTACTGCAAATTGATAAGACAACGAGATAAGCATTAGTAATTTAACCCTTAAAGGAAATTGATCGGTACCGACACACACATATTTTATCTAGATCTGTGGCTGTAATTGGTTCACAGTTACCTGATATACAGGGAATTTTTCTTTTTAGTATACATAGCCTATGTATACTTTTAAAAGGATATACCAAACAATTCGTGAGTGTGAAGAAGGAATACCTTGTTTCAACTTACCTAAAAGTGACCGACCGCGGAAACTGTCCGAAGTTCAAGCTAACAGACTTGCTGAAATGGCTAAAAATACCATTGGTAAATCCACTCGTATGTTGTCTCATCGTTTTCATATCTCTCACATGACAGTTAGTCGCGAAATGAAGAGACACAATTTAAAATATAGAAAAAGAAGCAAATGCCCTAAATATACCGCTGCTCAGTTGCAAAGAATCCCTCGATGCTGCCGCGCTTTACGAGATCGTCACGTTGTTAATAACAAAATCATAATTATGGACGTTGAAAAGTACTTCACGTTTGCTAATGCGGAACTTAGCGGAAATAATGGATTCTCTACTGATGCTTTAGGTTTAGATGGTACAACTGACGACGTAAAATTCAAGGCAAAGGCAAAATTTGCGGATAAAATCATGGTGTGGTGTGCAATTTCGGAGGCAGGTGTCTCCAGACCGTATGTGGGACATGTTAGAGGTCAGGCTGTCGATGCTCACGTTTATACACAACATTGCCTCCCAAAATTGATTGAATTTATTAATTTACATCATGCTAATGACGAAATTATGTTTTGGCCTGATCTCGCTTCATGCCATTATGCCCGCACAACAACGCAATGGTTGGAGAGAAATATCGTTCCATTTGTGCCACGCGAAGACAATCCTCCTAATGTCCCACAAGCGAGACCCATTGAAACTTTTTGGGCGTTACTTAGCAGGAAGGTCTACAACAATGGGTGGGAAGCCCAAACTGAAGATCACTTAAGACGAAGAATATATCAAAAGGTGCGCGAAATAAACGTTGAGGCTTGTCAAAGACTCATGAGACAAGTCAGACGAAAACTTCGCCTTATAGAGAAGAACATGGACCTTTACATGTAAATTAAGATTAAATACTAAAATTTAAATTGTTCTGCAAATATGTATATAAACTTAATAAACTTTTCTTAGACCACAATATCCTGCACTTAATTTTTTTCCGAAAACTTTTGTTACATATGTTAGTGGTCGCCGATTGTAAGAAAAAAAAACCCAAGGAAAAAAATCCACAGAAAAAAAATCCAGGAAGAAAAATCCACGGAAAAAAATCCAAAGGAAAAAAAACCAGGGAAATAAAATCCAAACTTAATTATAGCAATTATAATGAGTCGATATAAAATCCGTTGTACACAGTGTAGGTATATACAATGTACTTAACTGAATTCCTAATTTATTATTATTACCTGTATCTAATTGTTTTTAATTTTATCAAATTTTTGTAATATTTTCAATATAATTACCTAATATGCACTTAAAATATACCTACCGTAAAGTGGGGTTACTTTGAACGGCAGGGCTACTTTGATTGTTTAGCGCGCCGAAAATAAAATAGGATCCTGTAAATGAACAATTCAACATAACCCAATAATATCGTGGAGATGTCGCTAGCAGTCTACAAATATTGAAATGAAACAAAGCGTGAGTCAGAAAACTGAACAAATTAATCATATCATATTCATGACAACCGCCGTCTTCAATTATACGTTCACTGTCTGGCACCGTGGTCTGAACCATAGAGAAAGGCCTCGCAGTCGCAGTGTCTAACGCAGAGGGTAGTTGTACTTCCTTGCCCTCGCCGCTGCTGTTGGTGCTGGTATTTTTCTTTCGTTTTAGATTCACTGCAGAAAATAAAATTTAACTTTTACTATACGTTGCTGTGGACGCGGTATAACACAGGCAAACGTAGATACCCAAAGAAACGTCAATACTTACCATTCTTAGCAAAAAACTTTCTAATATCCATTTTTGTATAATTTGTAATAAAGTAGATTGCACGAAACAACAAACTTTACTGTCGTAAAAATTGCACACTCTTATGACCCTTGTGTGAATGTAACTTAACTGCACTGTACAAGGTAAATAGCTCCTGGAATATTCTCCTTGCTGATGCGTCGTGAAATGAGACGAGATTATTCTAGAAACCTCATTGTTGCTACGAGCTAACTATACATCCATCTGTGAGAAGTCATAAGAACTACAACCTGTATGTGAATAATACATGTCGATTACCATTAACCAATTGTAGAAAATAGACTAAACTGTATGCCTCCAGTGAGTTTTGAATTCTACTTAGGGCTAGTGTGATACGACATAGAATTTTTTACCAATATGAATCAGAATATTGTGAGAAATTCTGTGAATATGCACAAAATGAACAAAATTACGTTGACATCTATGAAAAAACTTTTAAACTAATCATGTGGCCGTGGATAATGTAGAATTCTATCAAAATTTCAAAAGAGTTGTTTACTTTTGTTTACATAACCATGAATCTTGTAATTTGTTGGCGGCCTGTTTCATTCTACTGTGTTCTTGCGTACATTTGTTGGTGTTTGTAAGTTACATAAAGCGTAGGCAGGGTTACCGTCGACGCGAAACACGTGGTGAAACATTTACCTCTCTGTCCTCTGTGGTCATTGAAGAACCTAAAAATTGCTCGTTTGCACAACAGTACGACGCAGATCAGAACAAAATTTTGTAGATTTTTCAGCATGAATATACAGAATCGTGTAAAAAATGATGCACGCAGAATGCTATACAACACGACAGAGAATCTTGTAAAAACATGGGGTTCATTTAATTCTTTTTAATGAAGTTGCGCAATAACGTGGTTTATATTTTTTATTTTAAAAAGGATTATGAAATTTGGAAATCAAACCTAACGATTTAAAATTCAAGAAAGCCAATGTAACAAACATAAACAATCAAACACTGCTAGTGGCGAGAATTACAGAGTATTGTACACTTGCCTCATGCATAAAATATAAAAATAGGTAGAAAAGAAAAATTATTTATTATTTATTCTCATAAAAACGGGTTAGTAATACGATCAAGTTTTCTTTTTTTTTTATGAATATTATTTTCAAAACAAATTGAAAATTTAAAATTCTTCATCCCAGTTTACACTACAAAACAAACTAAAAGATTAATTTACACTCAAGTGATGCAGAAAATGTATTGCCATTTGCCAACCTCTCAAACATCGATGATGTATATCGTAATTTAGATGTTTTTAATAATTAGAAGATTAGGAAATTATTAACTTTTACATTTTTTAAATACTTGAAATCGTTCCTTATAACGCACGTGTTATTTTAAATGTATTGTGTAGCATATATTTCAAAATTAGCTGTGTCGTAATTGTGTTATCGACATTTGGTATGCTCCACCAAATACTTTAATATATTAAA
>JABXWE010036375.1:0-16055 GCA_014611495.1 Limonius californicus
TGTTTGTATAGTTAGTGCGCAATCTCTTTAATGTATCGTACGTATTAATCATTTTTTGAAACCATATAACCCCGAAAATATTATATCGAAATCATTCAAATTTAAATTGCTTTAGGTATTAAGATTTTTCTGTTCTAAAACTCTTTAAAGCATTAATGTTACCAATCCTTCTTCAAGTGCTCTAAAACCAAGGTAATTTGATATCAGATTTCTTCTAATAAGAGATCTCTTTCTACAAATAACTACTAAAAAAATTCAGTCGTTTTAGAGAATTCTAAGATGTATGAGATCTGAAATTGATCTCTAAAGAGAATTTGTGTTTCTCAATGGCATTCTAAAACTTTCCAGTCCATTACGCAGTTCTACAAATGCTCGAAAAATTAAGACAATTTTCTTTCGAATAATAGCTACTCACAACTCATTTTTTTTCTAATACGATAATCTCTTCTTCAATAAAACAGTCTTTTTCTATAGAAATAGCTATACAATTCTCTAATGTAATAAAATTGTAGATGTTTCTTTGTACACGTTTAAAACTAGTATAACTATTTTAAGTTCCTTGCTGATAAGTCTCTTATAAACAAGAACATCTCCTATAAACGAGGAAGTCCCTTACTAATAATACAAGCTCTTATGATTACGAAAATTGAAACGTTGGCCGAATACTGCATGTTGCGTTAGAAAAATGTAGAAAATACAAAACTCTAATAGTGATAATGATGTAACATTCTAGGACATAGATGAATATTGTGTCGGACGGTGTGAGTTTTACTTTATATTAGTAGACATATTTTTAATTTTTTTCATATTACCTAAATTTCCTGTAACATACTGTTCATTCTGAATAATAGAAAATCTACTGTTAAAAGTATTTCATTGTCCTAGGATGCAGGTAATAACCAATTCGGTTACGTTGTGTGCCAACCATAAATCAAGAGAATCATACATATACCTTCAGCTGACGCTTCAAAAACAAAACCAAAGATCGGTCCATAAACAACTCAATTTCAAACCAATAAGGTAATTCAGAAGCCCGCATTTCTTTCCAATGCAACATGCCTGCACGCACAAACCATTAAGATGCACACACCCTGTCCGAACTCGGACAGCACACCATCGCACCTGTCTCGTTCCCACGGCCGGCAAACGGGCAAAAGAGCTAGAGGAAGAGAGTCGCAGGTGCACCGGTCCGGGGGATAACTAGCAGCATTGTTTATAGCGGTGCATTCAATAAGGCACGAGCATATCACGCTTGCACTAACAATTTAATAAAAACAAATCATACGTGACTGCGTTTAGCAAGTTCGTCTTCGGGCGTCAACCGTGGTGGAATTGAAGACCATGGCGTTGGTGTTAAATAGTTTGGCATCACTTTAAAAATTGAGCAAAGTTGAAGTTTAAATGCATCTTTTTTGAAATTTTTCAGCCATTCATTGTCTTTATCTAATAACTATTTAATCGATATAAACAAACACAGCAGAAATACTAGCGCATAAATAAATTATGTTATAAAATTATGCAATTAAAATTAAGGCAAAAACTTACAGCTTATATCAGATAGAGACTAATTTTAATAGTTGATTGATCAGCATTTTATCTTATAGTATTTTGTGGTTTGAATCATTCCCAAGACGACCTGTAGTTTACCAACTCTTTTTAGCATACATGCAAACTCACAGCTTAACAATTATTGGATGTATAGTTGCTAGAAGTACATACACATTTTGGTGAAACTTCCTCTCCAGGAAACCTTATCATAGACATGAATATAAACGGCATGATCAACACAATCTTTGACAAGAGTTGGCTATGGAAAACAAAACCTAGTATTATTTTGATGGGCAGTGAAAACAAGACACATTAGAGAGCCAGAGCACAAGACTGCTCTGCACGAGTTTTTGCTTGAAGCGTATACCACTAATAGTATCACAAATAAAAATTTAATAAAGGCTTCGATACTGTTCCAAACTGTAATACACCAAATAATATAAAATAAGCTAAATTAACCGTTTCATTTTTCATATGGTTTGTGGCTTTACTTTCGTTTATTAAAAACTATATCGACATATTTTTATATAATCCTGTCCTTCAGTTCTTGGACGATATAGATCGGTCTCTTCAATTTGGTGTTTTTAGATGTAAAAACACAAAACATGAAGGAATGATATCAAATTTTATTGCAAGCTGTAAACTTTTACCTATTAAACAATTTACAATTTTGTTGAACCATTTTGGGGCAAGTCATATCAAAATACCATCGCATGCAAAGGTTTTTTTCTTGTCCATACACTGCCTTGCATGCTCAACGGTCTCTTTATTATATATGATTTGTCTGCCACTTCCATATTTACGTGTTACACTGCCCCTGTCTCTACATAAATTTCCAGCATTTCTCACAGCATTGTAGAAGTCAGTTAAGAAACCCTTTAGGAAATTTCTGGCAAAAATCATCCACACAAGGTCTTGCTCCACTCATCATTTCGAAAATAAGGCTTCACCATAGAAATTGTTTGTTCAAAGATATTCATTTTGTTTTTCAATACGCAATCTTTATCTAAAATTATGTTGATCATCCTGTCAGAAAAATTCAAACCATAAGAGCGAAGCAATCGCCGACCTACGATAAACTGATCTAAAAGCGAGTCAAGTGTAAAAACGAAAATTCCCATACATTCCAATAAAACGTCGAAGTTATAAACCAATAAAAACTTACAGCATTCTGTAGCCATAAAAATTAATAAAACAACAAAGCCGATCGGTGATGGTTTCCTCTGCTCTGTAAACCGGCGGCATCCTTGTCTATCAACTAGTTAATGGCACTCATCTAGCTGACGCCGAAAGTTCATTGTGAGTCATTATCAACGGCCGTAATTAAAAAACTATAAACGTCTTTTTTGAGAAATGGCAGAAGAGGGAAATGTGAGAATCAATCGCATGCTGGGAGCGTTTAAAGTTGTTTAAATTTTATTAGCTGGTAAATCCTCTCGATAGGATTAAAAACTTGACCGATGCTATGTCTGCATCCGTTTATTCCTCCACCATTTACAATCGCCAAAGTGACCCCATCTACTGTGATTAACGATTCATAAACAATTGCAGAAAGAACCTAAGTTGGCGCCCCCCAGGATGCTCGCCCCCAAGGCCAGAGCCTTACATAACATCTAATTTCCAATGTGACATTCAACAAGAATTTCCATTTCGTTATAAACATATTTGGCACTAGTTGGTGATCCATATGCGACACCAACAAAAACGTGATTTAAATTAACTAACGAGATAAGACAACCTACGATTTCTATTAACAACTTACATTATTTCAGCGCCCCAAATATGGTTACAACCAATAAAAACAGCTGGGAAAGTGTAAAACTTCGAGTTTACCATTTTAATTCGAAAAAGGTCAGGATAGTTTTATTAATTTTGGTGGGTGGAATTACCCCGTTATACCCGAAGCTTCGTCAGCTGATGATTATAATAATAAATCTAAATAATATATTAGTTTGTACAAAAGTAAAATTTCTTGCAGTTTGGATCACCTTTACGTAAATATAATTTTAAAAATACACATATTACAGCGCTGATATTTAGCCATAGCAATAGCAATCAGTTAAAGATAAATAAATATTAGTAATTTTCCCCTGCAAATTGCGAGCTAGGAGAGTGTAAAACTTTGAGTTTGATTTTGTGCCTAATAGATTTATTAATGTTAGTAGCTGAAATTGCCTCAATAAAAATTTTATTAATTTTAGTAGTTCTAATTGCCCTACTGTATATAAAACTTCATCATAATAATAATAAAACCAAAACAAATTGATTTCTAAATTTTATGTAGTTTGTATAACGTTCAGTTTATTTATAATACTTTGAGTGGATGGAGTTGCCCCACTATCCCATATACAAAACTTTACCAATCGGTAGTTATAATAATAATTCCAAACAAAGTATATATTAATTTCAACAACGGCTCTTGCATTTCTTAGAATTTGGATAATATTAACCTTCGATTTTGAAAATTGATAAACTTAACGCTTGAATTTAGAAATGGCAATATGGTGAAGATAATCAATTATCTTTTGAAAATCGCAAACTGAAGATGTATAAAACGTTATAATTCATGATTTTAATAAGAATATCCCACTAGTTTTATTAGTTTTAGTTTTATTAGAGGGTGGAATTACCCCGTCGCAAACAAAATATAACAAATTTTCAGATGAAAAGTGCAACTACAAAAGTGAGCTTATAATGTTAAATCGAAAAGTCTGGCCAGTTTTACTAATTGTAGTGGTTGAAATTACCCCATTACAAACAAACTGGATATTTCACGAGAAATTAGAAAAAATTAATTTAATTTCTATTTAGATAACATTTAATTTTGAAAATATTCAAATAGCAACAGTCATATATTTGAAATTAGACAAATACTACTAATTTTCAAACGAAATATGCAACAAAAGAATCTGCATTGTTTTACTTATTTTCGCGGTTAGAATTACCCCATTTCACATATTTTTTTGAATAGATGAATAGTCGATAAAAAGGATATTAATTTGTATAAGTATTGTCGAATTTCTACAATTTGGATATCATATACATACCTTAAATTTTGAAAATATACAAACCGTTGCTATTTAGCGTTAACGCTAGCAATATAAGGAAGGTGGCTAGAAGGCCAATTTTAATAATTGCAATGGCTGGAATTTCAGCATTACAAACAAAACTTCACCAATAGTTCTAAAAATAAAATAAGTATTAACAACAACAACGGTTTTTTATATACATCAATATATGTTAATGTTAAACAAATATTAATATTATTATTTATATTAATTTTAGTCAGCGGAATCATCGCATCATTTACAAAATTCATCCGCTGATTAACTTAAATTAGTAAATCTAACAATATATCAACAGAGATCTTCGATTTTTTTCTGATTTGGAAGACTTTCAGTCGCAATTTTAACAATGGGCCAACATTAGTAGTTGTGTTTAGCCCCAAAAATAGCGAAATAGATAAATAAATGAATTTATATTATTGCATTATATTCATTTTAGAGGGCGCAATCACCCCATCATTTACAAGATTTCATCCATTGATACTTAAATGAAGAAATCTAACAATATATCAAGAGAGATCTTTGATTTTCTTGTGATTTGGAGGCTGTTGGTCGGAATTTTAACAATGGGTAAACATTAGCAGTTTTATTGAGCCTTAACAATAGCGAAACAGCTAAATAAACGAATTAATATCACTATTATATTAATTTTAGAGGGCGGAATCACCCCATTATTTACAAGATTGCATTCGCTGATACTTAAATTAGCAAATCTAACAATATATCATTAGAGATTTTCGATTTTTTTGTGATTTGGGAAGGTTTTAGTAGCAGTTCTAACAACACTGTGTTTAGCCTTAACAATAAAGCAATAGGCAAATTAACGTATTAATATTATTATATTATATTAATTTTAGTGGGCGGAATCACCTCATTATTTACATTTCATCCGTTGATAATTAAATAAACAAATTTAACAATATATAAATAGAGATCCCCGATTTTCTTGAGAATTGGAAGAGTTTCAGTCCCAATTTTAACAATGGGCAAACAGTAGTATTTGTGTTTAGCCTTACCAATAGCGAAATAGGCAAATAAACGAATGAATAGTATTATATTATATTAATTTTGGTGAGCGGATTCACCCCATCATTCACAAGATTTCATCCGTTGAAACTTAAATTAACAAATCTAACAATATATCTACTGAGATTTTAACAATTTTAACAATGGGTGAACAGTAGTAATTTTGTTTACCCTTAACAATGGCGAAATAGGTAAATAAACGAAATAACATTATTATATTATATTAATTTTAGTGGGCGGAATCACCCCATCATTTACATAATTCATCCGCTGATAATTAAATTAACAAATTTAACAATATATAAACAAAAACCTTCAATTTTCTTGTGTGTTTGTCGCAGTTTTAACAACGGGTAAACGTTAGCATTTGTGTTTAGTCTGAACAATAGTGAAATAGGCAAATTAACGTATTAATATTATTATATTATAACTTTAATGGGCAGAATCATATTCTTTGAGGCTTTCGCGGTTTTCCGAGCTGTCAATATTACAATTTACTTTCGGTTTAGACCGCATCGTCATTTGGGAACTACACCCAGCATTATCAGATAAGGGCTGACCTGTAGATGTGTTCTATTCACTCTGAAGATGCAAACTGCAATGTTTTGAAAACGTTAGTTTGTATGCGTTCGCAAACAGCTAACAGGCATAAGCCATTAAGATCAAATCCTCGTCCGCCCTAAGGAGTAAATAGTCTAAGCACACGGTCCTGTTTAGACGAACAAATATTGCTCAAACTTCTAGAACAAATGCTTGTAAGGGCAGAATCACTCTATCATTTACAAAATTTCATCCGTTGATAATTAAATGGATAAATCTGACAATATATCAACAAAAATCCTCAATTTTCTTGATTATTGGGAGAGTTTTAGTGGCAGTTTTAACAATGGGTAAACGTTACAACTTCGTTTAACCTTTACAATAGCGAAATAGGCACGTAAACGTATTAATATTATTATATTATATTAATTTTAGTGGGCAGAATCACCCCATCATTTAGAAAATTGATCCGTTGATAATTAAATTAACAAATCTAACAATATATCACCAAAGATCCTCAGTTTTCTTGTGTTTTTGTAGACTTTTAGTTGCAACGTTAAGAAACAAACGTTATCATTTGTGTTTTTAGCCTTAACAATAGTGAAACAGGTAAACGTACGTATTATTTTTTTCTGGGAATATTTTTAATTTGAGTTTATAACTGTAGAGCGAATTTACTGACTGGGGATTGGGGTAATTTTGCCCACTAAAACTGATAAAATGATACTTCATTTATCAGTTTTAGTGGGCGAAATTACCCCGTTCTGTAGAAAATTTCATTAAATGGTGAAGAAAATATTGTTTTTTGAATGTATTTTTTCTTGAACGTTGGCGTTGATACAACGGTAGGTTAAAGGTAAACAAATGTTTTTAAAACCTGCAATTTTGTTGACGATAGCTTTGTTTTTCAATTAATTGTGTTACAAACAACAAATAAAAATTCCATCGTAATAATACTTTCGTATCGTGCATGGTTTGTGTAGGACACCCCAATTTATTCGTCATTTATTTAAATTGCACGCGAAGGAACGGTATTAAGGCTTAATTGAACCGAACAAAAACTTATTCCAATTGCAATTTCTTAATTCCCAATCGCCGTACTCGCATCAAATAGCAGCAGCAGCAGCAACAGCACCGGATATGACGTAATCACAATTTTCTAATCATCAATCATTTATTTATGACTGCAGTGAATTACCTCTTTTATTGGGACACATTCATACTTTCAATTGATTCCTATTTTACCACAATTACCTCCGTCTTCTTTCAATGCACGCTGCGTTTACGAGTCACTAGAGACGGACGAATGCCGAGATTGGGTAATTGATTTCGAAAGGATATCATACGAGGGGCAATTAGTATTAGTATTGGTAACATCCTCCTTCAATAACAATTGATGTTTTTAATTGAGTTTTATCAACTCCTGCTGTGATACTTTTAAAACGTGCCGATCTATTCGCGCCATATGGTCCGCGCTACGCCAATTTCTGTCAAAGTACCGAAAGTAAACGCAGTAATATATTTAAAATAATACTGTTTAGTTTACTTTCGATTCTCCCAGTCATTCAACGAAAACGAAATTAACTTGTTTTTAGGCGACGAACAAGCTACTGTGGGTACTATATCAAGTTACACTAGAAATAGATACAGGATCATCAACAGAAAGCGGATTCGTATGCAAACATTTATTTTTAAATTTTTCCAGAATGCTTAAATTCATATCATGGGAAATATCAATTCCTGCGAACTACATAAAAAAATCTTCAATAATTGCGTTAATAAAATACCAAAGTGTGTTTTTGAAAAGTTAGATTAACCAGATGTTGTGAGTCACCGCCACTTAAGGACAGATCGAAAAGCAATCAATCTCATTCTACCGTAGGTCGAGAATTGACTTAACAGTTCCATCTATTGATGGGATGATTTAATCAATTTATTAAATCAAGTACTCAATGAATCACTTTATACGTTTATTGGCCACACTTGACCAATGCTTCACACACAAAGCTTCTATTCTACTGCTACAAAACACTTCTTATTAGAACGCTCCTGCAGGAGAGGCACGAAACATTTTTAAATGTGGAATTTCCGGCCTCGAAATAATCTGGAAAAACTATGGACGATATATTCGTTGAAATAACAAAGTTTTAAATATTTAAAAATTGCTTGGCATCTTGAAATTCTTGAAAATTAATATTCAAAGTTTTGATATTTAAAATGCCCAAAAAGACTGATCTCAAAAGGAAACTTCACATCTGCTCATTTTCGTTTATAAATTCCGGTGCACGCTAGTCCCAAACGGCAGAAAGAACTGAAGCATTACTTATTAATCCATCTAATATCTTGAATTTTACTCCACTCGAGTAGTTTTAGTGTCTAGAACGAAAATCGAGGAAGAGCGCCATCTACGTGCCGTATCGGTGTCCCTTTTTTGCAGGGGACACCGCCATATGGCGAAACCAAGAGCAACAAACGGGCCGTGCGAAATTGCGTCTGAAGGAGGAACAATAAATCTGCAGTATTGTAAAACTCATCAGTGCATAAGTAAGCCAGTAATAGCTGAGAAAGGGTAAAACGCTAAACATTCGGAAACGTTTAGGCGACAAGTAGAGTTAATTCATCCGGAATTCTTACATTCAATTTCTAAATTGAATTATACACTGACGAGCAAACTACCTCTAATAGAATTTCGCTATTATCAGACTGTGCCAGTGGTGCATTTTTAATTGCCGCCTAATTCTCGGTTTTATGGCCGCAACCAGCTGCTAATACACGATCAATTAAGAAATGACTGCGTTAGGTCACAGAAAACGGCGTGTTTATCTGCAGGATGTCTGTGGAAAAAATATAAACGAATTTTATAATTCGTAAAGTGGAACTATCCATATTAGTTAATTAATTGCCGAAAAACAAGAAATTTTATACGGAAATATATTACTTGCTGATGCACAGTTGGCTATATCGGACAAACATTATGATTATCTGTACGAAACCTGAAGAACTATTTTCAAAAACCAGTTCTGATTTTTCAAATACGAAAGATTGGTACAACAACCTGGTAAATCCCCTATCATAGTATTTATACGTTAATTATTTTCAGGGTACTAACCATACCATCAGTAACGTGACGAAATTTTACCATTTTGTGTTTAAAAATATCATGGTATTCTTTATGTATATGGCATTAACAAGCACCAGCCTACATATTTTACGAAATCATTTTCATGAGAATGTGATGGTCCTTGGTAATAAGTTACTTGGTAAGTACCTACCAATTTTAAAACGCATGGTAGGTACTTAAATATCATTGCAGATAAAAGGTTGTGATAAATGTATTTAACCATAAAATGTGACTAAAAAATTAGTGTTATCTGCCTAAGGCATTTTCATGCTCAACAAACACCCTAAAAGTTTGAAATAGCACTTCGTTGGGTCATGGTACTAGTGTAAGGATTTCTAAGTAATGGGTTGTAATTACTTCTTCCTTGATAACAATCAAAGCAAATCCGACAAAATGATAAAATGCTGAAAGGATTTCGAATAGTAGTAAAAGTAGTATTCTTTACGTAAATTTTAATGGTACCTAGTACTTCCTTTGGAAGATGGTATTTACAGTGTCGACAAGATCCTATTCGATTACGCAAGTTATTACTTTAATAATTTCGGAGTGAAGACTTCCAAGAACGCCTCCATGGTACTTCTTGAATAGTAAGACATTCCATTCATTGTGATATAGCAATAACTTTTAGGCGATGTTGAAAGCAGTACTTCTTCAAGGAGTGCAGACGAAGGTAGTGTTTACATTACTCCAAGTGGTTGAGTAATAAAACGTCATCAAGGACCCTTAGCTTGGAATAAAGTGTAAAATTAGGATAGTGGTAATGCACAATCATTTCCATGGGGTAGCGTAAATTATATATACATATACATATATTTACACCAAGATGGATAATTTTCTGACTGCTCTGGTACTAGCAATTGACGTTTTTAATTATAAATATAAGCTATGGTACTTTCTAAACATCAATTGCTTATAAGATTCAGTTATGTTTTCATATTTAGTACTACCTAGAGGAGCGACATCGTTCCTAGAACTTTGACTATTGCTGACAGCTCTGGTACTACCAAATGACTGATCTTAAATTATGGTAGATATTAAGATACTTATTCGAAATCTAACGTAAATAGAAGTTATGTTAATCCTAAACATGAATTGCTTATAAGATTCATTTATGTCTTCACATTTAGTACTACCTAGAGAAGCGGCATCGTTCGTAGAACTTTGACTATTGCCGACTGCTTTGGTACTAGCAAATAGCTGATCTTAAATTATGGTAGATAATAGGATACTTATTCTAAATCTAATGTAAATAGAAGTTATGTTACTTTCTAAACATCAATTGCTTATAAGATTCAGTTATGTTTTCATATTTAATACTACCTACAGGAGCGGCATCGTTCCTAGAACTTTGATTATTGCTGACTGCTCTGGTACTAGCAAATGACTGATCTTAAATTATGGTAGATATCAAGATACTTACCTATTCGAAATGTAGCGTAAATAGAAGTTATGTTAATTCTAAACATCAATTGCTTATAAGATTCATTTATGTCTTCACATTTAGTAGGTACTACCTAGAGAAGCGGCATCGTTCGTAGAACTTTGACTATTGCCGACTGCTTTGGTACTAGCAAATAGCTGATCTTAAATTATGGTAGATAATAGGATACTTATTCTAAATCTAATGTAAATAGAAGTTATGTTACTTTCTAAACATCAATTGCTTATAAGATTCAGTTATGTTTTCATATTTAATACTACCTACAGGAGCGGCATCGTTCCTAGAACTTTGATTATTGCTGACTGCTCTGGTACTAGCAAATGACTGATCTTAAATTATGGTAGATATCAAGATACTTACCTATTCGAAATGTAGCGTAAATAGAAGTTATGTTAATTCTAAACATCAATTGCTTATAAGATTCATTTATGTCTTCACATTTAGTAGGTACTACCTAGAGAAGCGGCATCGTTCGTAGAACTTTGACTATTGCCGACTGCTTTGGTACTAGCAAATAGCTGATCTTAAATTATGGTAGATAATAGGATACTTATTCTAAATCTAATGTAAATAGAAGTTATGTTACTTTCTAAACATCAATTGCTTATAAGATGCATTTATGGCTTCATATTTAGTACTACCTAGAGAAGCGGCATCGTTCCTAGAACTTTGACTGCTCTGGTACTAGCAAATGCATGATCTTAAATTATGATAGATATTAAGATACTTATTCGAAATCTACACTACAATAGAAGTTATGGTACTTTCTAAACAATTGCTTATAAGATTCATTTATGTCTTCATATTTAGTACTACCTAGAGGTGCGGCATTGTTCCTAGAACTTTGATTATTGCTGACTGCTCTGGTACTAGCAAATTATTGATCTTAAATTATGGTAGATATTAAGATACTTATTCGAAGTTTAATGTAAATAGAAGTTATGGACCTTTCTAAACATCAATTGCTTATAAGATTCATTTATGTCTTCATATTTAGTATTACCTAGAGAAGCGACATCGTTCCTAGAACTTTGACTGTTGCTGATTGCTCTGGTACTAGCAAATGACTAACTAAATCTAACAAATAAGGAGTGGAAATTCTTTACAAAAGAATTATCTCGAATCTGTAACGATCCCTAGAGATTGTACCTACATCAAGATTAAAAAAATCTAATTGTTATGGTACTATCGAACGAATGATGTTAAACTGTAAACGATAAATCGCACGCCTGTGGAAAGAACTGATGGTACCTTATGCTTCCTAAATACTAAATTTTGCTAAATGAGATATGTGCTTTACACTAGCTAGTAGTACAATCTAGAAGAACGGTACCTTCTTAAGAATTATTAGCTTGAAAAACAAATTTAGATGGGTAAACAAGAAGTGGAAAAGCAAAGTTGCTCCTATAAACTGTGCATATACTAAGACGTAAAATTTTCTTACTGCTCTGGTACTACCAAATGAATCTTTAATCTTAAATTGTAATAGATATTGGGATATTGAATCGGAATCTAATGTAAAGAGAAGGTATGGTACCTTCTACACATATCAAACTTTTTTAAGATTACATACGTGTATGTTGTTCATATTTAGTACTATTTAGGATCGTGGAGTCTGCCTTAAAAATCATATTAATAAACATGACGTGGAACTAGTATATAAGAAGTGGAAATATTATATTAGATAATTATTTCCAAGCTGTAACAACCGCTACAAAACTGCACCTACACCAAGATTTCTAACTATCACAGTACTATCGAACGAACGATGTTAAATTGTAAATGATAAATGTTACGCCTGTCAAAAGCATTGATCGTACCTCATGCTTTCTAAATACTAAATTTTGCTAAATGAAATATGTATTTATGGTTTCATATTTAGTACTATCTAGGAGAACGGGATCTTGTCAAGCTTTGAATAGAAATTGAGATCAGTAAGCAAGGAGTGGAAATGCATAGTTGCAATGCCTGCTGTACATTATAGATACATCAAGATGAAAACATTTCGTAAATGCCATGGTACTATCGAATGAACGACTCGAAATTATAAATGATAAATCTTAAAATCCAGTTTCAAAAACTACTATGAATAGAATTTACACAAGGATTGTGCAATTAAATATGTGCCCCTTATTTAGTACTACCTAGTATTTGATAACCCTGTCGGGGCTCTTAGCTTTGAACACATAGTAGTACCAGTATACAAGGGGTGAAAGTACTTTATGAAATAACTATTTAAAAGTTATAGTGTGATTGTGTGCGTTATATTTACATCAATATGGAACATTTCGTAATTTATATGGTACTACTAAATATGTAAACGATGTTAAACTATAAACGATAAATATTAAGATAATTTTCTGTTAATAGAATTTGTGGTATCATATGTCTTGTAAATAGGTATTTGTGTGTTCATACTTACTACTGTCTAGTAGAGTGGAGTAGCTATTTGATTGCCTCATTACATTTAAACAAGGAGTAGAAATACCTCATTATATAACTATTTCTAAACTCTACCATAATTATAGCGACTCTTACAAATTAGGGAAGTTTACGGGGTGGCTAAGAATTAGAAAAAGGGGGGGTACCATCTGCCAGATAACACTTAAACTAAGACAATACAAGCACCCTACGAGAGAAAAGTAATTATCCTCACTTGGAGAGTGAACCTAAGTACCACCTTTCGTAGGATTGCTCTAAAGTCAACGACCCTGACTACTATATTACCTCTGCCCAAAAAATTCAAGTTTAGCTTACTTTCTTCGTGTTCTTTTCTAAATGATTCATATCGCGTTAATACTTTTCATTTGCAATATTCATTGTTTTATAATGTTAATAAATCCACCAATGTAAACAACAGAACCAGTTGAGCCAACTTTAGCCAGTTGTCCCGCCCAGACGTGTTAATTATGAAAGCGAACTATCTATAGATGGTCGGTTGGGTTGCAAATTTCAGTGTCCGTCGCTCACTATAATGACAAATTTGCTGAGGTGAGTGGAGGAAACTTTGTGTTGAAAGTCGCGTGGCATTTAACGCCGTGAGCCTCAATGAGCACACGTAACAAGTGACAATTAAATTTCACGTAAATCTCACAATTTCCCCTTGATACTTTTTGCAATAACTCTGTGCTCCATTCCAATGCAGCACAACTGTGAAATATTTATATTTACCTGCATGACATTAATTAAAGTTATTGTAACTAATTATTAGAGCCGGTAACATGTCGGCAGAAATTTATAATTAATGCAGCTCGTTTGCGTAAGGCTTTTCTCCAGTGTGCAAAAATGTGAAATCGTAATTTGTTTGGCGTTTGCAAGATTTCTGTTAATTTTTATGCTTGATTTGGGTATGTCTGTTGGTGTTATTATTATTTACCATTGATTTGATTGGAGTTTATTTTGGTAAGCCTGTTAATATTAACATAGTTTACTACACATACATGTGGTATCAATATCATACAAGTAAAGTTACAGTTGAAAATAGGAATCTGTTTTTGAGGGGTTATTAATTCTTGACACAGAAATAAAGAAATCAATCGGGAAATGAAAATGCACCCCAGGCCATAAACTTGCTCCTTTAAAAAACCCGGACCTACCTTACTTGAACGAGAGAAAAACACGTTCAAAGCCGCCTTCAATCGCCTTACGCACGTCTACGCGATATCCGGTGTCTTCCCCAATAAAGGGGAACCGATAAAGCCATCAAGAGGATATTTTTTACTCGTTTCTCCCCCATTCAGTGATCGGTAAGTGATCGGGAATTGGGGTAGACACGCGGAATCTCCCAAGAAGGAAAAAGTTCTAGTCGCGTCCTTTTCTACGCGTCTGGCGAGCCGGATTCTTTCTATTTTTTGTCGCAACTTTTGAATACTTTAACCTACTTCTTCGGTGGGAATTTTGCGTTACTTAAGAGGCCGATTTTTACTTGCGTTTTCGTTTCGGTTGCCGATCCAAGTCGCGGGGGGAAGAACAACCCTCCGTTAAGTTATTACTTAATTTAAAACATGTAACATGTCAGTAAAAGCGGCAAAAACCGCGCCGTGTTAATTTCATTATTACACACAACTTTCATTATTATTTCATTATTACGCACTTTATATTAAAACGTCCCAGCGAGAGATATTATTAACGATCGATGCGTATTTTGCCCCATTCTGTTTAACTTGAGGTAAAGAAGAAAGTTCTTAACTTTTGGAATATAACTCCTCGGCAAATATTAGCCCAAAAAGGATTTATCTGTCGATAAGACGAATTAAAACAGACAAATCGCTCTGTAAACCTGCAGCACGGAATTCCTCAACCGTTCAAATCCTGATTATTGAATAAGTAAAGAACGGAAGAGAACAAAGGATTGTTAAGCAAAAGAAAGCCCCTCTACAATTACGAATTAAAATATTTGATTTTCGCTTCGATTGTTCAAATTGGGTACTTTTGTTTTACTCATTTTCAGCAGTTTTTAGTTAATCAGTTCCTGAATTATTTCTTAACTCCTTTAAAAATTGAATACACGTAATAATGATGCCTCAAAAACCAACCTTCCATCTGCGTTTATACACATAAAAGATATTAAATACGAATTGAAAAGCTACATACACCAACGTTTGCAGAGGAAAGTATAATACACATAAATGGTACCATAAAAATTAGCTACCCCTGTATGACTTATATTTTTAATAACTACTGAATCTTGAGTCGTACCTAAGTTTCAGAGAAAATATATTATAATATTAATACATATACATACTACATGTTTACTAAGAATGGTACCACAACAATCAATTTCAACGATCAATATATTGAACTTGAAATGGCAAGATTCGCCTACTACCTATAGAGGCAGAAATCTTATCCAGAATAGTACCATCTTTCCATGTATGGTTATGTGTTTATTAAATATACAATCAAAAGTGAGAAGATTCCAACACTATAGTCATAAGTGGTAGCATAAAAACAACCTTCCAGCTATTCCTACAGTTTAACAAATATCCAATCAAAAGTGAGAAGATTCCAATACTATAATCATAAGTGGTACCATAAAAAGAACCTCCCACCTATTCCTACAGGTTTAACAAATATACAATCAAAAGTGAAAAGGTTCCGACACTATAGTCATAAGTGGTACTATAAAAACAACCTCCCACCTATTCCCACAGGTTTAACAAATATACAATCAAAAGTGAGAAGGTTCCAACACTGTAGTCGTAAGTGGTATCATAAAAACAATCTCTCTCCTATTCCTACAGGTTTAACAAATATACAATCAAAAGTGAGAAGATTCCAATACTATAATCATAAGTGGTACCATAAAAAGAAC
>JABXWE010036377.1:0-26968 GCA_014611495.1 Limonius californicus
CACTCGGTACAAACAACGCTTTCTGGTTTGTATTACTATTTATAGATAATTGATGCGTTAAATTGCGATTATCGTTCATATTTGAATTTCAAGTGACCGTAACATTTTAAAGAATCATTTAAAGACCTTCTAAGTTTGACCACATCATTTTGTTACACCCTGTATAATACTTTATGTAGTATTTAAAATGAAATAAAACATGTGCGCTTTATTTCTAGAGGACAAGGCGTGGGTGCCGCTAGCCCAGACAAAATATTAATACCATAAAACTAATAAACAAACCTGCGGGCAATCTTTGATGTAATGTCCTTTCTGGAAGCACAAATGGCACATGTAAGAAGAAGGAGGCCGTTTTATTGGTTGCCGTCTTTCCAAACTGAGGTCCGCAAGTTGATCGGTTAGATCACCAAGAGTATCCGCTACCGTTGTGGAAGCTGAATAAGGATTGTAGGGGTTGTATCCAAACTGGGCAGTAGGAAAAGGACTCCAAGTGGGTGATAACAACTTCGGCTGTAAACAAAAACTTATTCAAGGAAGGAATTGTTGCTCACTTTATTAATCTGGGAAATTATAAAGCGTTGACCCGCATGTGAGTTGATTGATGTATCAACCGATGTAGATCAATGCAACATTACAATCCATTGTGAGACTCACCTGATACTGATCAGCACTGGTATTGGCATTGGCATTCTGGTCTACGGTTAGATACTGAAACCAACTTGGTAACGCGTAAGAATTTTGGTAATTGTTAATATTGTTGTTGTACTCTTGGTGACGCCTATTAAAATATCCACTCGACATCGTTGGCTGCGAAATCATTGTTGCTGTCGGAGCCATTTCTCGGAAAAAATTCGAATTTTCTTAACTGAAAATAAAAAAGAAACGATGCAACAATATTTACAGATTCAACTATGTCATATAATGTAACAAAGACTGATTCAGGCTGTGGAATACACAAATTGTTTTTAAATTCGGATGGAAATATTCTCCAAACAGCTACTCCTGGATTTGAAAGATAATTCTGTGATAGTTGAGCTTCTGAGGACACGTAAAGCCGTCGGATCCGGTTGTCCGAGAACCGAAACTATTTTTCCCGCAATCTAAATTGATTAATTAATATAATATAATAATATAATAAATATAATAATCCGTTCTGTGAAGACCTAATGACATCGGTGGAAAGGAGGGATAGACAAATGATATTGTTAGGAAGGAGAGTCTTCGGAGGTTTTTACTCTCTGCTGCCTCAGTAAGAATTCATTCAATGAGGCTTTTTTTGACTGCGTTCACTTGTCGGAAGTTAGGCATGTCAGTCATTGAACATGTTTATGACCGTTTGCTACTTTTTTATTAGAGTGATATTTCTCCATAAAACTTTCTAATTCTCCCCATTTCCTTAATTAGGGAGCTAGGAATATCCCCTCTTCCCTCCTCCTACTCCTCTGAAGACTTTTCTTTAGCTACCGTCCGTGTGTTACAATTGGCAACCGAGTAAAAACGAAAAACTTGTTAGATAACTGAGTTTATGTTGGACAACCAAGACTTGATTACCACTAAAAAGTTGGTCAAAAACCAAATTGTTCAAAAACCGAGTAGCTCAAGAACCGAGAAAACTAGTAAAAATTATTCTAACTATTTCACAAAGTTTTGTAGTGCCCCCACATTTTCAAATGGATAATTCCAGACTTAATACGAAATGACTTAAAACAAACATTAGTAGAACTGATTGCTGCCTCCTTAAGTGGTCAGATTGTCGCTTTATCTTAAAAACAAGAGAGCGAAATAAGTGTTCAAATTCTTGGAGCAAGTGTATAAAATACATAAAACATGAGGAAAATAAAATGCACTATTAAAGTATCCAGCCGCTATGGGTAAGATGGGTAAGATATTATTACTCATTCTTCCATAGCTACAGAATGGGACGTTTCAGCGCGAGAACCATTTAATACGAAGACGATTCAGCGCGTAGACTATTCAGCGCGAAGGCGTTTATACCCAAACAAGGTGTGTCAGAAGTCATAAACCGATAAAAAATAGTCTTAAACAATAAAAAAATTTTTAGATTATTCTTCTTTATATTATCCCACGATTTTGTATAGTAATTCTAAAGATTTGACGAAAATCCGAAAAATATATTAGATTTCTATTCAGTATTCATGTCATTAATGGATTAGTGATTATGTGGATATTCTAAATAGCCAATATTTTGAAAAATTCTTAAAAAGACGATATTTTCAAACAACCACGTTGAAGCGGCCCATCGATGCTTTCAAACAGAAATGGGAATAAACCTACCAATTTTATGGAAATTTAATGGATTAAAGAAGATTCCAAAGAGACCGTGATAAGTCTATGAACACTTGATCGTAGGCCATGAACCACCAAAGAAGTTTAAAAAATGCCGTGATACTACTGACACGCGCATCAACACAATAGTGGGTGATCCCGCAAACAGATTTATAGCTGTGTAGACTATCTAATTATAAGATACGTAACTGCAACTGATTGTTGAGTATTATTACAAGTAAAATATTGACAACAAATTGAAAAATGTTTATGTACATTTTTATCTATGTCCTAAAATTATAAATGTGTATACTGGCAACCAAACGTCTACGCGCCAAACCGCGTCCACGACAAAACGGCTTCACTCCGAAAAGGCTGCGCCGAATCAGTCGCGCCGGAATGTCCTTTACCTTGCTCAGCACTTGGAGGTACCTTGGCTGCAGTAGCATGTGTCCTTAACCATTTACCTTGGCCAGCGCTCTCAGGTATCTCGGCTGCTGCTGCAGGTCTCCTTAATCCTTTACTGCGCCCAGCGCTTTCAGGTATCTTGGCTGCAGTTGCAAGTCTCCGTGACCCTTTACCATGCCCAACGCTGTCGGGTATCTTGGCTGCTTATGGGCTCTTATCTGTTGATTGCGCTTTAAGGTATCTCGGCTGCAGCTGCAGATCTCCTTAACTCCTTACTTTCCACAACGGTTCTAGATATCTTGGCTGCAGTTACAGGTCTCCTTAACCCTTTACCTTGCCCAGGATTTTCAGATCTTGGCTGCAGCTGCAGGTCTTCTTAACTGTTTACCTTGCCCTACGCTTTCACGTATCTACGCTGCTTACGGGCTCACACCTGTTGATTGCGCTTTGAGGTATCTCAGTTGCAGCTGCAGGTCTCCTTACGCAGCGCTTCCAGGTATCTTGGCTGCAGCTGCAGGTCTCCTTAACCCTTTACTTTGCCTAGCGCTTTCACATATCTACGCTGCTTAGGGGCTCTCACCTGTTAATTGCGCTTTGAGGTATCTCGGCTGCAGCTGCAGGTCTCTGTAACCCTTTACCATGCCCAACGCTGTCGGGTATCTTGGCTGCTTATGGGCTCTTACCTCTTGATTGCGCTCTAAGGTATCTCGGCTGCAGCTGCAGATCTCCGTAACCCTTTACTTTCCATAGCGGTTCCACATATCTTACAAAGCTGCAGTTACAGGTCTCCTTAACCTTTTACTTTGCCCAAGATTTTCAGATATCTAGGCTGTAGCTCACGGTCTTCTTAATCTTGCCCTTTATATTGCCCAACACTTTCACGTATCTACGCTGCTTACGGCCTCTCACCTGTTGATTGCGCTTTGAGGAATCTCGGCTGCAGCGGCAGGTCTCCTGAACCCTTTACTTTTCCTAGCGCTTTCACATATCTACGCTGCTTAGAGGCTCTCACCTGTTAATTGCGCTTTGAGGTATCTCGGCTGCAGCTGCAGGTCTCCTTAACCCTTTACCTTACGCAGCGCTTCCAGGTATCTTGGCTACAGCTGCAGGACTCCCTAAACCCTTTACCTTGCCCAGCGCTTTCACGTATCTAGGCTGCTGCTTACGGGTTCTCACCTGTTGATTGCGCTTTGAGGTATCTCGGCTGCAGCTGCAGGTCTCTGTAACCCTTTACCATGCCCAACGCTGTCGGATATCTTGGCTGCTTATGGGCTCTTACCTGTTGATTGCGCTTTAAGGTATCTCGGCTGCAGCTGCAGATCTCCTTAACCCTTTACTTTCCATAGCGGTTCCACATATCTTAGCTGCAGTAACAGGTCTCCTTAACCCTTTACCTTGCCCAGGGTTTTCAGATATCTAGGCTGCAGCTAACGGTCTTCTTAATCTTGCCCTTTATATTGCCCAACACTTTCACGTATGTACGCTGCTTACGGTCTCTCACCTGTTGATTGCGCTTTGAGGAATCTCGGCTGCAGCTGCAGGTCTCCTGAACCCTTTACTTTTCCTAGCGCTTTCACATATCTACGCTGCTTAGAGGCTCTCACCTGTTAATTGCGCTTTGAGGTATCTCGGCTGCAGCTGCAGGTTTCCTTAACCCTTTACCTTACGCAGCGCTTCCAGGTATCTTGGCTACAGTTGCAGGTCTCCTTAACTCATTACCTTGCTCAGAGCTTTGAGATATCTTGGTTGCACCTTCAAGCAACCACCTTGTACCTGTGTCCATTTTTCGTTTTGATGGATTTAATTGTGTAATTAAGTACAAAATTTAATTATCGTTCTTCTTGGTACTTGAGATCAATGTACTACCCCGGTTACGCTTTCCTGCAATTTTTTAGCCTGAGCAGGTAAATAATACCGGGGGTAGAATACTTGCATGGTCTGGTGTTGGCATTTTCTTTAATAACTGTATTAAACCCATCTGGTCTTATATTTTAGCTTCTTTCAGCTACTATAGATTCGAACCTTCGACAATCACAGAGTCACGACGAACAAAAAAATAAACACAACGGGGGTCCATAACGTTAAAATACTTTCATTTCTATTTTCGAAGATATCAATTACGGTTCAAATTTTTGAAATGTAACTCAGAGTAAGTCTTATAATTCGTTCGATTTTCATATTAATCGCGAAACCATCGATGATGAAATTTGAACACATTAAGTACAGGATTTTAGAGTAAATCACAAAGCCTAAAACACTGCACTAGCCATTACAAATTTATGTATTCCACGGTTAAGTACAAAACAAAGAGATTATTCTTCGCTGCTTGGGTCTATACTACAAAAATCGCGGTTAGTTATTAAAATTACCCTATGGCTAATATTCGGCCCAGTAAAACACACCTCTGAATAATGTTAACATGAATCCAGTAATTACTTTTACGATTTTGTAAGCAGTTCCTATTTTGTTACTACATTAACTAAAAACTTTTATAGCTTGAATAGCCATCTGCTTCTGTCCTCCGTGACAATTCGTATTTTACGGTATTTAATACGCCGGTGGGGCACATCCACTGTAAAAGGGACACACTTGTTTGTCGGAATTTCAGTAGTTAACAAATATTTAAGTTATCTTCTTAAGCTAGCCAGAAAGTATATTAAACAGAAATATTGCGGTACAATTAGACAGTAAGCTCGTTCACTAAAATGCAATTTGTACATTATAACAATATGGAATACATTTAACACTAATAATTTTGCGTGAAAACAGATTGAACTCTTTTCGCCACATGTTAGAAGATTCTGTTAATGCAATATCTGAGTGATGCTTAAAACGAGTTTGGAGGTGTTTAAAAACGGAAACACGTCATCGATGTTCGGACAGAGTTGCCATATGGTCGTAACTGAGAATTGGAAATCCTGCTAATTAATAGAGGGCGGATTGTCGGTCATAAAAAATTTTAAAATAGGCTCAAAACTGGGCCTGAAAACTACCGAAATTAGGCGTTTAAAATGGCATAAGAGGTCAAAAACAAGCAATTTAGGCAGAAAGGCCCATTGCATTACAAGACTGTGCACCTATTACCTCAATTATGTGACCGCATTAACAAAAATAACAATTAGTTTTAACTGCGGTACCGTAAATAAGTGTGCCTGAAGAAAGGTTACTACAATCTTTAAGAAACATGGGAACATCTCATATTATACAAACATATTTCATACAAACATGTATTTACAAACCTTTGAGGAATCGAACGTGTAAACCAAAAAATGTTCGATCTAGAATTAAATTAAGCAGTAAATGGAGGCATGTTATGGAATTTTGCCTAACTCCAACGAGTTCGCTACGCCAGGTTTCCACTGCAACTAGCATTTCACGAACAGCTACAAAAGATCCTTCACAGGATATTCATTTTTGCTTGCAAATGCAAACCAAATAGCACCTAATACGTGACGAGCATGTCTTACAAATACGTTTACACAAAACGTAGAGCAATTAGTTCTGTATACAATATTAATCTAGAACTTAAAATAAAGCAGTTCAAGTAGGCACATTATACATTTTGTGGTACCATCTAAAGAATTCTCTGCGCCATGTTTCCACTATACTAACGTTTCATTAGGTGCAGTACGTGACTCAACTTTAATGCGGTATTTAGCAAGATATATTTGATTAGAAAAATTACATTCTAAACACCAAATTTCTGCTAAAGCGTAGACGCTAGAAACATTCTCACTTCATAAACTGATTGTACAAGGCTTTCTTGTCCAGGGTAAACGATAACATCTCAAAAGTTTTGATAACAATCAAGTGAGGCTCTTTTATATGAGGCGTTTTAGCCTATAAATGGAAAATACAGGGTTTTTGAAAATCTGGCTCTTCAGTATGGCGGACTTAGTAATTCAGATGGTAAATTTTGATTAATCACATCTTAAATTTGTTTGGCTTTCCTGTAATTTTGTTATAGCTACTGAAAATTGCTTTAAAAATGTCCATACATTTAATAAAACTTAGTCAACACCTTTTACAGGAACAAAATTATCCAAATATATTGACCCTCGTCAACTACGGATAACAGGTTAATCCGATAATACCCTTGCTATGTTTGTTGTTTGTGCATTGAACTGAGCACCCGTATTTAGATAAGGTAAAGGAAGAACATATTATTTATTGAATTCCGTTTCACGTTTAGCTAATAGTAACTAGGTAGTAACTAGTATAAGCCGATGTTAGTTAGACAACTTTTTCGCGAAACCCGCAGTTCACTATTTTTACTTTTTGTGCGAAAATTCGACATTGCGATTTCAGCGGAAATAATCATGTGTGGTCGCCCAGTTCCTTATTATATTCAAAGCGAAGGTAGAAACTGTTTGTAGTATGGACATACAATTTAAGCAACAGCTCTTAAACGAACATAATCACCCAAATATAGTAACCCTCATCAACTACGGATGACAGGTTAATCCAATAAGCCCTTGTTGGGTTTTTTGTTGTTTGGGCATTGAACTGAGCACCAGTACTTATATAAGGTGAAAGCAACTACATATTACTTATTGAATTCAGTTTCACGTTCAGCTAATAGTAACAAGTGTAAGCAGATGTAAAAAGTTAATAACTTTCTCGGGAAACCCGCAGTTCACTATTTTTATTTTTTGTGCAAAAACTGGACACTGAGATTTCATAGATAATATTCATGTGCGGTCGCTGAGTTACTTATCATATTCAAAGCGAAGGTAGAGACTGTTTGTAATATGGCCATAGAAGATACCATATTAATTATGCTGCCTGATATGGATTTAGGCGAACCGCTTTTGGTCATCGTTTTAAAAATATTTCTTCAAGGAGCAAATTTCTCGAAAGTCGGGGATCTACCAGTTCTAGAAGATGATATTAAAATAGAACTGTTTCGGTATGAGCAACAATACTATTTAGGCACGTTTAGTTGTTTTTGTTACAATTTCTGCAGAAATCCCATTCTAAAAAATCAAAAATTTCTTTATTAACAATATTACGTTGTCCTTGAATTTGGTTCATATAACGGTAATTGAATTTCAGTTTTAATTTTCCGTCCTGAACAGCGACAAAGCTTTTTCATGTTTAACACTCCCTCCGCTGGTGAAAACATGCAACCCCTAAAAGAACATTTTATTTCTAAAATCTCCCGCCGGACCATCTGGCGAAGCCGCTGAAAATGGGCATTCCTGGTCAATCAATAACCCGCAAGGATTTACTTAAATTTAGTTAAACTTTTGCATCCGTGTTTAGTGGTTTGCGTCCCTACATATTTTTATATTATTAGCGGTAGATCTCGTTTGTCGCAATTTGCATACTGTTCTAAATTTCGAAGCAGTTGATCTGCTCTTCTTCTCATGCTTCCACCCACTTATTGGATCGATATTGTTCAACAGTTTCTTCTAAAATTGTCTGAATATTAGTACCAAGTTCTTTTATAAACCTTTCTCTCTTTTGAAGGGATATTGTTTCTGCTATATCTGGCATTTGTTCATCTACTAGCCCATAGTCCTCATCAGCTCCAACAGCAGTTTTCGGGTGCGCATTTTTTTATTTCTTTTGTTTCTACAGTCCTAATCTACGTTATCTGATTTGATAATAAATCCACGTATCCAGGAATGTCTTGAGACATAGTTTACACGAGTCCAAGTAGGTTCCCTAAGTTGTTACGAGCAATTACTGCAGCATCACCCATTTGTCTTGATATGATCATCGAACGGCAAAATTAACTCTTCCCACCTACCAAAATTTGACTTTCAAAAAATACAAAATTCAGGAGTTTAAAAATCCCGGTGACTGCTATTATTTATACCCCTAAGTCAATGAAAATGTTTGGAGTCCTATCTTGAGGTTAACATTCTTTGGTGTACATGTTACCAGCCAAGTAATCGATAAGTTGCGGGTTGCATATACCCATTTCTATTTTAAGATCTAAATTTGTCTTAACTAAACACTAGCCTTACTGCCTATCCCTGAAAACAATGCCAAATGAAACAAAATCAGTATAACATCAGTAAGTGTAGTACCACTAACAAACAACAAGAGAGTTAGAAGGTGCATCTGCAACGTATAATAATCTATTCGTATCCGCCAAACATTCAACCCCTTTATTTTGAAATGTTATAAAAACATAATTTTAAATAAAATTAAAGTTTTATTCATGTCACACAAACACATTATCAATATACATAATATAATTAAATACATAGATTGAACTAACACAATTTGCTTTGATACACGTATACCTTGCAGCAGTGCGACAAATAGTGGCAGCGCGCC
Organism: Limonius californicus; assembly: GCA_014611495.1. Taxonomy (NCBI): domain Eukaryota; kingdom Metazoa; phylum Arthropoda; class Insecta; order Coleoptera; family Elateridae; genus Limonius; species Limonius californicus. The sequence goes on from JABXWE010036377.1 coordinate 8,986, forward strand.
AATGTCCGCAGACATTACTTTCACAATTCAGTTTTTCCTAAAAAAAAACTGTGGACTAATTTATTAAGCAATAAAACGTAAATAATTTGCATTTTTGGGAAGATAATATTTTTTAGGTAGCGTTAGTCACCTTCAGAGTAGTTTGAACGAACCATCTCGCATCTTTGTGGGTTAAAAAGAAATTAAAAAATACGATGGCTGTTCTCTTTCCGCTGGGCCTATCTAGCAGGCTGTGATATTTTGAAAGAAATGTTGCTTGACATTTTAACGTAGTTATTTACAAGTTTAATTACAGTGAACGATATTAAATATACTTGAAGGTTTTTAAAATACATAATTTTAAAATAATCATTTCCCCAAGAAATCAGGGAATTAAATATAGAGCATTATTGAGCAGTAATTTGTTTACAATTTCACGCGTGGTTTAAGCCGTAAAGAATGTCTTGCGGAAATCAATCGAGTGTTTGAAGACACGTCGCGTTCCTTAGCTACCGTAAAGCGGTGGTACAATGAAATTCAACGTGGCCAACTTTCCTTAAATGACAACTTTCGAGTTCCTCAGCCAAGATGGCCAAAATGGCATTAACGAAAACAATATTGGTCTTGTACGAAACATGATTGAAGAGGGCCGGCAACAAATTACGGCCAAGAGTATTCAAGCAACTTTAGAGATTGGTGTGAAAGCAATTGACACCATTTTACACAAACATTTGATGGTACGTAAGCGTTGTGTGAGTATTTGAATGCCCAAAACATTGAAATAAAGGGACACTTGCCGTATAGTCCAAAGCTAGCACCTAATCATTTCTTTTTATTTCCACGTATAAAGAATAAGTTACGGGGTTTACATTTTACATCGGCCGAAGAAGCGGTTGACCCATTTAAAAAGAAATAAATAACCTAACGTGGGAAGATTGGAAAAAATGTTTTGAAGATTTGTTTTCAGGGATGCAAAAATGCGTCGACTGTGGAGGGGAATACTTTGAAAAATAATAAATAAATTTGTGTTGTCAATATATTGTGTATTACTTTGCTAGGTTCAGCAGAAAGAAAACAGCCCTCGCATGTAACCGAAATGGCTTTTGACATTTGTATCGAAAGTATATTGACTCAAAGAATTCAAATTTGTAAATTAAAATTAAAATTAAAATTTGTAATAATAGTACGCCATTTAAAAATTTAATTTTTGCCATTTACAACAAAACCGGAAGTCTGCCATTTTGGGTTTTCCTTAATTCGAAATTACTGCTAGTATAACCACCCTAAATTCCAGAAAAAATCCGTTCATCGGTTCTGAAGATATAAACTTGGTACTACCTGCAGGGCCATCCGGTTTCACTACATGAAAAGTAATACAATATATTAAAAATCTTAAAGAAATATTAGACGGTTAATTTATTTAAATAAATGTACAAGCTTTTGATTTTTTTTAGAAAACTAACTAAATATTTTACAGGCCAGTGGTTTCCAAACTATTTTTAAAGCGAGACCCCCCTTTTGGCCAAAACTTTTCTCGCGGCCCACTTCTTGTAGTGCTCCACTTCTTTCAATATCAACGGCTAAACGTCAACCAACACCATTTATTACCAAGTAGCGCAATTTATTAATTTGTTCTCCGTGTTTCCGGGAATTTCCACCAATATTCGGGAGGGTGCTAGATGGCACTGGAATACACTGGAAAGCCCATTTTGCCATAAGCAGTGAACCGCGATGAGATTAGTCATCATTTCAAAATTGTGTGCTGTACTGCTGACTGTGTGTTGAGTACAATACATCGGTAACAAATATTTTAACCTTAATTACGAGCTATACTCGGTTTGTTAAAGATGGATACATTTTTAAAATGGTCATTAAATACTTCCACGTCTGGCAGTGACAAGAATACAAAGAAAAATTAGATTGTACGGCGATGAATATCTCAAATATGGTTTTGCCGTTATTTCCCAGAAACCCTAGTACGTCAATACCACCGGGAAAATGTCAAAACTTTCATGCAAAGTACTAATGAGTACGAGATTGACTGGACAAAATGCGTTGCTATATGCATCGATGGCGCCAAGGTCATCTCAGGACATCGATCTGGTGTTATCGTCAGAATAAAAGAGATAAGGGAAAAGCTGTGCAGACTGGTATTTTTCAAAATATTTGTAAAAACATTGGTTCTTTATACGAAAATCTTCTGTATCACACGGAAGTAACATGGCTTTCGAGGAGTGAACGTCTTGAAAATAGTTTCCCAGTTAAAAGTGGAACTTTTAGTGTACCTGCAAGATGAGGAACTGGAATATAAAAACATATTTTATAATTCACTTTGGCTTCTTAGGCTGGCTTTCCTTGCTGCTATTTTCCAGGCCTTAGGCACTCTAAATAGCAGTTTACAAGGCCGCGATATTAACATAATAATAGCCAGGGACAAAATTAACGGAATTATAAAGAAACTTGATTTCTGGTCGACTTCAGTTGGAATAAGAAGTATGATTCATTCCAGTGCGTTCAAGGATTCATGGAAGACTTAGTTAAGGATGCAGATATGCAAGTTAGTTAGCATAATCTAAAACAGCTCATTGGCTATTTCCCCCAAAGAAATTCAAAATAGTTATGACAATCACAGATGGATACTGATTCCATTTTAAGACAATTCCGTTGAACAAGCGTCCAAATGTTGTATATCCGTAGCACCCGATCGACAGATTAACACAAAGTTTCTATGTATATACAAAAGTTTTTTACGTTGAAACCTGGCACTTAACAGTCCCAAAGTTTTCGTAAATTTTAGGAGGCGAACTCATAAACTTTTCTGTCGGCCTTTTTACATGCAAAAATTGGCTTATACTACTTGCAGCAATGGCCGCACAGCACATTCTTTTTGTTATTATGGCAACAAGTATTTATAATTCTAAGCGTAAGTCTTTCCTGTCCGAGAGGTAATGTGAAACGAAATTTATGATTGCAACAAATTTTGGGGAAGGACCGTATTTTACGAGTTTCCTAACACTCTTTTATTATGATATTCTACACCTTTGAATGACCTAATCGTTAGATTTTTGTGTTGTTTATATTATCCAGCACGTACTATATAGTATGAGTAATATTCTGAAGCTTAATTAATCTTCTCATGTAACAGTTCAAATTACGGAACTAATTTCGACGGGTGTTAGTATATTCTTATAAGTTTTTAATTGTGTATTTCGTACTTCGAATGAAGATTTTCTAGTATCATTATTAGGAAAAAAAAAAGCGGAGAATGTGGTGCGAAAAGGCACCATAGACTTGTTAATTAAAAAAGCTGAATGAATGTAGTCAAAAACTATGTATGTTACAGTGAATGTTAGAAATTGGTTAATATTACAGGGTTGCTCATTAATGCGTCAAGTCCCATATTGGCATTATTAAAATGATTTGGAAGTTTTTCTTTTCTTTTCTTTAAGTGATCCGGTACCAAAATGCGCACATTATAAAAATTTTTTAAATATACAGAGTGACTCACCACAGAGGAGCATCTTCAAGGTATTATTCTTGAAATAGAACATCCTGCACACTTGTACTCTTTTGAATTCAGCGTAAAATTATGTTTCTGACGATCTCTTGGTTTTTTATTTTGAACGCGGGATTTCAGAGTTTATCTAAAAAATGTGAACATTTTGATGGGCGTAAGGTTTAACAAATTAATTCGGTGAGTAAGTATTACGATTAATTAACATTATATATTTGGCAATTATGTAGCTACGTGATGTACTACAACGACACAAGCACCAAAACCTAATTTTATAATACATGATGTTTTCCACACCAATGCAAATTTAACTTATTTCAAAGAGCATTTTCTCAATTTTTTGAAATGGAACACTGTCTTACAGTGTTGTAGTAACTAAGTAAAAGTAACTCGTTACTAGTAACTAGTTACTTTTCAGTAACTTAATAGTAACTTAATTACTTTTGTGTTTTCAGTAATTGTAACTATAACACGTTACAATTATTTAGTAACTTTAGTAACTGAATATGACAAGTTACATTTTCATGCTACAAATGTAAAATATTTTAAAATGTTCGGTTTTTAATGCGTAGTACCATAGGCTAATAAATATTTATTAGCCTATGGTAGTACTAAAGAAATTATATCTGAAGCTGAAGAATTTGTTGAAATTTCGAATGCCTTAGTAAGCAAATGCTAATATGGAACACAGGAATACCTTCTTGTACTTAGTCGATAATAAATAATATTTGACGGATCCTATTTGGGCGGTGACAGCTTTTTCCAGTAATCTTTAATCCTTTAACAACTAGAAGCTCTCTGAGCAGGTATGCAGATTACTGGGAAGTACATTCCTAACGCCTGTGCGTAGGTTGGGGGTGTCTAATTCAGACGAAAATACATTCACTGTCTCTATATTTCAATAATAACGAAAAATAAAATAGAATCTTGGGAAAATCCCAAAAATATTGTTGAACCACGTATAGAATATTTGCTAATAAACAATTGCTTATAAATGTGTATTTCTGTTGATATTAAGTTGGTAGTAATTGCATGTACATTAGTAGCGTCTCATAAAAAAAGGTAACTTAAAAAGTAACGAGGTACTTTATGGTAACTTAGTAACTTATTCAAGTTACTTTTATAATTCTGTAACTTAGTAACTTACTTAGTTACTTTTTTGTAGAGTAACTCATTAACTTACTTAGTTACTTTTTTAGAGTAACTTACCCAACACTGCAGTGTCTTATTATATTTTTCAATTGACACGTTATTTCTAAACAACTTTTATAAATATTGTCCTATACGTAAAATCGATATTCTCGGAGATATTTTTACTTCTTTATCGCAAACCACTAAATTATTAAATTTCTTATTCATATCTAATCTAATAGCCATGATTCCAACATAAAATGACAATATTTATTATTAATAACATAACTAGAAAAAAGGTTTTATTTCAATTATTTCAAGTATTTATTTATTATAAATGTTCAATGTGACCTCAGTTCTGGTCGACACAATGTTCAATCTTTTCAAAAACGACATATTTTCTGCTGGAAACTGTACCAAAAGTATGTATTATGCATTGCCTCATATCTTCTGTAGTAGTTGCAGGGATCCATTACACAATGTGTTTAATTTGTCCCAATACGAAAAAAAAATCCAATTAGATAAAGTCAGGCGATCTTGGTGGCCGATTAAGGTTGTCACCTGTTCTCGAATTCTTTATTCAAGAACCGTCTAGTCACTGGAGCGACATATGCTGAAGTACTAATTATCCCTTAGATTTGGGGGACATTTTGCAGGAGTTGCGGCAAATTATTTTGCAAGAAATGCACCGTTCAGATATCACAAAATCAGCCACAATACTTCTCCAAAAATTTACAGTCCGCTGTTGTTGTCCATTAATTTATAATTCTTGGGTATATTATTGCATAATGATCAGCATTTCGCATTTGTATATCGGTTTGGGCTGCAACATGACCGGGCGCCTCCACACGTCTTAAACGCTGAATTTTCCCAATAAATGGATTGGATTCCCCTTACGAGAGCAAATATCCAAATGCGAATTCAGCAAGATTTTAGAGACATATCACCTACAATGTTGGTAAGTGTAAATAATTCCCTTATGCATGGATTAATCAATAGTGCAGAGAAGTTATACCTTGCCTTACCTCGCTGTTTATTTCAAGCGGTTGTCAGCAGTATTTAGAAACTCTACTGTTTATTATTAATGGTAGTGCACCTGTTCAATAAAAAAATATTTTGATGTTAATATACCTTGTTTTTAACAAAAATCGGATAATTCGTTGCTTTTTTGCTAATTTCGTTTTTGTTCTAAAAAGCGCGGTAACACATACAAATATTTGTAGTTTAAAATGTCAGTAAATAACTCGACTTTTATACAATCCTATATTCATTAATATATTTATTAAAACAAAATAAAATTACATCTTATACCAATTTTTCTGTTTTTTTTTTCTTTTAGCTTTTTAATAGTTTTTAAATATTTTCAAAACTAAAAATGGCAAGTAATATAAAACCGCCCATACGTTTAAAGGTCATTGAACGACAAGCTCGAAAATGTAAAAATATACAGGCTCTTTACTTAAAAAAAATTAGATATTAGGAGTTGCATTTTATTGAATGTGGTTGTAAATTAGGCACATCCTGTATAATATAATATATTTAAATTCTACACAGTGCGGAACCTATCTTGAAGTTAACTGCAAAATAATTTTGTACAATTATATACTGTTCTTTAGATACTAACTGTTAAACACTGTCTAACAGTTAGTTAATAGTTAATAATTAACATTTTCTTAAATTTTGCAAATTGACGGATCGTCAATTTTCAAAATTTAAAAAATGTTAATTATTACCGAAACCATTTGCGATACATACCTAAAACCTTTGTGAAAATAAATAATAAGAGATCCAAAAATATAATATACAGGATGTTCTATTTAAAATAAAGCAGTTGTCCATTGTCCCACTAAAACAAAACACCCTATATAGTCAGCAATAACTTTAAATTATGAACAGTAATCAAACAAACAACTTTTATATTTAAAGTTTTCTCCAAGCTGCTATAATAAAGACATTAGGAAACAAAATCGCACTATTATGTCACCCTGTGTAGCCTTCCCATAAGAAAAAATTGAGAAAATTAACAATAAATTAAATTTAACTGTGTAAAAAAACAACATAGAAAATAAAATTAATTTTTGGTGGTTGTGTCGTTTCTCTGCATCACTTGGCTACAAAACTGTTAAATAATAAATTTAATAAATTGAAAAATATACAATTATTCTATTTAAAAAAGTATACGTTCAAGATGCACCGCTGTAATGAGTCATTTAAAAAATATTTAAATAATGTGCGCATTTTGGCTCTACATCAACATTAAAAAAAAAGAAAATTGCCAAACCATTTTAATAATGCCACTATTGGACTTTGACACACTAATGAACAACCCTGTATATAATTGTTGATTAATATTATACCGTTTAAATATAAAAAAAATATTACATTTACTGATAGTTACACATAATTACCGAGTATTAGGCAGAATTAAGCTGTAGGTCCTGTATGTCTGTGTCACTTTAAACGTGCAACACGAGCATAGAAGAGAAGATCGCTACGTCTCGTAAGAAATAAAGCACAAGGAGAGTGAGGGAGAGCGAGAGGGAGAAGGGAGAGGGAGAGAGAGAGATGTCTTCAAACTGCATTCTTTGTTAAAATTTAAGTTTACACCGAACATGAAACTACGTTCAATAAACATAATTACAACAGAACATATAAAATATTGGGCATTTTATTACTAAGCAATACCCGCAATTGTAAACAGATCCCATCTGTCTCTTTAATCCTAAAGAGACAGATGGGACAGGAAACCTTTGTGGTGAAGTAAAATTTTTGTTCCTGGCTCCTGTCGCAGTATAGTATTTGCCCTTATGGCTAGACTTCTTAGATCTTCGTAGTGTTTAAAACTAAGCATATAAAACCCTATGCTGTTCAAATGGCAGAATAATGATGTTAAATTTTATTGTGGTTACTAATGTCAACGGTGAGTGATGAGCAAACCCGCGGACCCACGGGTCACACGCAGAAGGCAGCTTAGTTGCCAAAATACGTATTTATTTATTTTTTGGGGGTTATATCATATATTCTGATTTAAATTTTGAAAAACTGAGAGTAGTAGAAAAAAATTTACATTGTTTTGTATAGAAATTTAATTGATGTTTATATATCTCGATAAATATTTTCTCCGTATGTAATGCTTTAAATAATTCAAATGGCGTTCTTAAACCATATAATTTTAGAAATTTCAATAGTTGATATGACAAAAACGATTGAAACTTTTTGTCAAAACAATCGCCGAAGACTGTAATAACATGAAATTGTTAAAATGCTGTTTTTTGGAACATTTTATTATTTTAAAATACACAAAACAGTACGCAAATAATTCATTTTTAATTGCAATCGTATTAATTTAACGGTTCTGCCTTTGTAGAAAATACTTTAATACTAGAATAATGCTTTTAGATATGAGTATTTCTGGCATTCGACCTTTCTTTTTGGGTAGCTGAGTTAAGAGATCTCGCTTTTCAAGCAAACGTCTAGATACGACTGATACGAGTCCTAGCCACAGCCGAAGCAATAAAATAAATTGGTCATTCTGGCTGTTGATTGCTTTTCAAAGCCGCAAGATCGCTTGGTTTAAGTTCTCGTTTCTGGTTAGAGTTGCCACTGTGAGTTTTTAAATACAATCTAAACTGCATATTGTTATAAAATATCACCAAACTACTAGATAACTTGAAGGTCTAGGAAAACATGGTATAGCTATATTTGGAAAAGTGTTTTCTCTTTGATAATCTGAGAAAGTTGCTAATATTACCTTTTTTTTTTCATTCAACCGCTTTCGCATTAATTCAGAGGAGTGCCTTACATACTATCCATTCATGCAACATGCACCCTAAACTTCTTTTTCTTCTGATTATAGACCGATGGCCTGTTAATTACCTACAATGCAGTACTAAACTGAACTAAGTGAAACACGGTCACCTAAGCCGGGGGTTCAAACACGCGGGCGATCGGCCGCATTTCAGTGTGACCTCGGCTGACAGCGCGTATACGCACTTCTCCACCGAGGTCCCTGCCAATATTACCTACAGAAATTCCTCCGACCTGTTTTTCAATATTCTTGATTTCTGTATTTATTATTATTATTATTAAAGTGAAGAAGTTCACGCTGTAGTAAAAATAAAAATTCAATGTTGGAGGACATACACGTTGAGCAATAAGGGAGCAAACGTATGTTTTACCAAACAATATTTTTGTAATAGCGCAGCGTGTATGTATTTTCTGGTTGTTTTCCACGGTTTGGTTTTGATGTTTGTGTATTTCATCGATTGTATTTTCAGTGGAATCAATACCTAGATTTTTACTGTAAGTAGTAAAAAATGTATTTCAAGTAATAAACAGTTCATGGGCGTGACAACAATATTCCTTAATGGGGTGCGGAGAATAACATTGATACTGATTTTCAGTTTCCAGTTTATTAAAAAAGCACTTTAAGGGATAGAATAGCCATGCGAGTGGTTTTTAACACACTTTTTCTGAAAATAAAGCAACAAATGTATGTACAAATTATTGTTTAGAGGAGGGCGAAGTGGATGTTAAGAGATGAATTGTTCATGAAGGTGATTTTTAAATAATTTGCTAAATAGAAGCAGTAAAAGCTCCCTATTTTCCAAAGAAAATTTCATAATTTAAATGATTCTCCAAATAGCAACAACAGCTTTTACTTTTTGAGTTGTTAAGTAAAAAAAGTTCATGCTGTGGTCAACAGTAAAACTGAATGTTGGGGGACATGCAGATTTCAACTAGTAAGGGAGCAAGAAGGAAAATTGGCCACAAAGGTTTTCTTTTCGGAACAAATGTGTTTTAACAAAAGTCACGTCATACATAATGAGTTCAAATAATTTTTTCGTTGTAGACAGTGCATTGGTCATATGGAACATTTACGTTGAGTGTTCTGTCAACATTGTTCTTCTTCGTTAATAATAATTTTTCTTGTGTAATTAAATAGGAATCCATATTTATGATTAAATTATTACAATTGCCTTTTGTTTCCATGGCATACTTGAAAAAGCAAAGAATCTCTCGACAAGATAAAGCATTTCTTGATTTTTATTGAATAACTCGATAGAGGTTGAAGTTAGGTATAGAGAATGCTGAAGTAACTCACGCTAGTGTGTCGCATTCAAAAATTGTCAAAAATTCAATTTTCTTTCAAATGATGTCAAAAAATAGTAGGTGCCATTTGAAAAAATTGAATTTTTGACAATTTTTGAATGCGACATTTGAAAATCGGCTACGCCCATACGGTACAAAATGTGACCACCAATGGTACATCGGAAGTTGACTTGGGCTGCCACCTAACTACTCCACAAATTTGGTTCTTCGACTATAGGCAGTTCTTGAGATGCAATTGTTTTCGCGAACTACTACAGTGGCCATTTTATTCAAAAAACTTTTAATAAATCAAAAACTGTCAGATATAAATGGACATAATAGGGATCGTCTGAACCTAGATTTCAGAGGTCTTTCGAACCAAGTAATAAAAAATGTAGATTTCGATTTGAAATAAGAAAGTTGGTACCCACTTTTGGCACTCCCTGTATAGCAGTTGGACTGAAAATATTTTAGAAAGAACGCGCATGGTCCATTATAGCGGTGTACCAAATTTCAAGTTTTGGTTCCAAGTATAAGTCAAAAAACTTCTAATGCACGGTCTACGTAAATCACCCTGTATATATTTTGTGATTGATCTGTACAGTTTGTTTAATATAACGCTGTGTGTTTTTATGTTGCTGTAATCCATTGATTGGTTTTTTAATGGAATGAATACCGAGATGTTTACTTTTTTTGTAGTTAAAAATATATTTCAAGGAATAACGTGTGCTGGTAATTTTCCCTAATAGGGTGCGGAGAATAACATTATACACATTTTCGGTGAAAAGTAGACTTTGAGAGACCGAATAGCACGATTTGTCTGAATAAGTGCGATAAACTAAATTTATACAAATTATTGTTTATTATGTAAATTTGAACCCTCCACGAGGGTTTCGTACCGCACAGTATCGAAACTAGATACATCGCATGACCATCAATTCCCCGCGCATTAATGGCGTTATATATTCTTCTTGCAGCCTATCTTAAACGAAGCCTATAAGAAAAATGTCTGAGAAATTTAAAGATGGTTTTACCAGCGTTTAAAAGAACTAATTTTCCAGATAAACATTACTGATGTGTGTTAAAGTGTTTTCCTCCGATCGGACTAAAAATGCTACCGTTGCACGTGTCTTAGCTCATAAAAGTGAATGATTACTACATATTCTAGTCGTTGCTAGGCAACTGCAATTGAGCGAACGCAGAAGGGACCTAGGCAGGAAAGTTAATATTTTCGTGTGGTCTGCTGTCAACGTTGAGGTTAGTGAATCCATGCGCCATTTTCCGTATACCCCATTTTCCCTTTACATGTACATGATTCTCCTATAATATTTATTCGCCTACTTTTTAAATTGGCTTAATAACAACCCCAATATCCATCGATAATTTAATTTGTAATTATAGATTAGTTCAGATGTGTTTACTACTGGGTATCTGTACAATGCCGTCTATGTGTTATTTTCTGAACTAAGTAGTAAGAATTATCTGAGGTTTTATAAATACAAAATTGTAATATATTTAATTCCGATCGAAGAAAAAATAGTATGTATAACTCGTAGGAAAAGCGTAATTTCCACCATCGTCCGGAAAGGCACGACCGGGGCGTCAATTTATCAGTGTATTATTCAGTTGTGTCGAGTATTGAGTAATGACTCATTACCACGGTCATCTAAAGGTGACACCAGACAACCATCAAATTCTGCAGCAGCACCTGCTTCCCCTGTCGATTCTTCTCCATCAGCGTCTGAACAAGCCTGTGCAGCCAATCCCGAAATTACAACGGACGATGGCTGCCACGAAACTGATCTGGGTCGTTATGTTGGGCTAGCTATCCAGCCATCGCTATTAGTGAAAAAGAAGAAGTAGTTGTTACAAAATCCCTGGGTTCCGCCAAGGAATTAGGATTTTGAAACGGATGCAAGCCATTTGCGAAGAAAGTTCAATCATACTTGGTTAGATCAATCAGCAGCACCTTTCGAATATTTATAAAATGAAAGTTAAGGTAAATTTCCTAATTAATAAAACATTACAGTAAAAGTGAAAAATCATGAATTACTGGTTTTTAGCGAGTTACTATATTTAAAAGGCATTTTCTCGAAAACTACTGAACCTAATTTGAAAAACAGGGAAGAGTTAAAATGAGAGTTTAATGCCCTTTAAAATGGTGTATCACTCGATTCCCTTTCCTATTTAAAATTTTAGTGGTGAAGCTCACCACCCCTAGGAGGTTGAAGTGACAAGGTTGAAAATAAACGCAGAAAGTTTGATCCTCACAACAAATATTGACGGGTGCGAGCAATTTAAAGAAAATGACGATAAATATGAAAAATCGGGTCCGTTTCGTTTTCATTGGCCCACCCTGTATAGCTCAGCTATTATTTTGCAGCTTTATTTATGAAATTTCAGCAACTTGTACTGTTTAAAATATCTTGTAATTTATTATATTATTCACGTTCTTGTTAGTTTTAAGCTTGCCTATTGCAAGATTTCGCTTGTGAAGCAGTTCTGATCAAATTTCTTAGAACTATAAAATTATTTTGGTTCTATTTAGAGCATATTTTTGATTTGCAAGAAGTCGTAAATTTATTTTGGTCCCGTAGTTTTCTCCTATTAATAGGGACGAATTGTTGCAAGTAGGATATTTATTTGATATTCGTTCATGAACCCTATTTCCAAAGGACTCCTGAATTTTAAAAATCAGTCGCAACTGTTCTTCAAGATTTTTCCCTGCAAAATAGTTCTTTCCGCGCTTTACAGAATATTTTATCTGAAACAAAATTTTTAATGTTACCGCTATTAGAACTCTAAAAAAAGTATAGCTTATACATAATTAAACATGTATTTTCCAAGTTGTCCCAAGGACGCTTTTCGTGATCTTAATTTTTGACTATTATGACTTGAGTTTCAAAAACCTACTAAAACAATAAGAAGACGTGAATAATTGAATTAATATATTGTGTATATGTATATGCGGAAAAGTAATAGATTTTCGGCCGATGGATATTTTACAATTGTTTATTTATACGTCAGATAATTCTTACTACTTAGTTCAGAAAATAACACATAGAGGGCATTGTACAGATACCCAGTAGTATGCACATCTGAACTAATTTGTAATTACAAATTAAATTATCGACGTATATCGGGGTTGTCATCAAGACGATTTAAAAAGCAAGCGAATAAATACTATAGGAGAATCACGTACTTTCATGGAGAAAAAGGAAAATGGGGTATACCGAAAATGGTGCATGGATTCACTAATCTCAACGTTGACAGCAGATCAGACGAAAATATTAACTTTCCGGCCTAGGTCCCTTTTGCGTTCGCACAATTGTGGTTGCCTAGCAACGACTAGAATATGTAGCAATCATTCACTTTTATGAGCCAAGACACGTGCAACGGTAGCATTTTTAGTTCGATCGGAGAAAAACACTTTTTGTTCCACACCAGCAATATTTATCTGGAAAATTAGTTCTTTTAAACGCTGGTAAAACAATCTTGATGGCAGCTGTTTTTGCTTAAGGTTTTACATTGTTCAGACACTTTTCCTATAGGCTTTAGTTTAAGAATATATACCGCCATTAATAAGTGGGGGGTTGAAGGTCATGCGATGTACCCAATTTCGATACTATGCGGATACGAAACATTTTTTTCAATATACTTTGATTTTGCCTCTTCAGGAATAGCTAACACTATCATGTTGAAACGAGAAAATAGGGCACTGTCAATATGGCAATATTCATCAATTCCCTCACAAATGAATATTAGCTTAAAGGCATTTTTCTACCTCTACTCAGAAAAACTATATAAAAATTAACCCTCGTAGCGGGTTCAAATTTACATAATAAACAATAATTTGTATAAATTTCGTTTATCACACTTATTCAGACAAATTGTGCTATTCTGTCTCCCAAAGTGTACTTTTCATAAACTGAAAATGTGTACTAATGTTATTCTCCGCACCCTATTAAGGAAAATTACCAGCACACGTTATTCCTTGAAATCTATTTTTAACTACAAAAAAGTAAACATCTGAGTATTCTTTCCATAAAAAAGCCAATCAATGGATTACAGCAACATAAAAACACAGAGCCTTATATTAAACAAACCGTAGAGATCACTTAGAAAATATATACGCCGCGCTACTACAAAATAATAATCCTTACTAGTTGAAATCTATATGTTCATGTAGTATTCAATTTTACTGCTAACCATAATATGAACTTTTTTACATACCAACTCGAGTAAAAACTATTATTGATTTTTGGAGAGTGTTTTAAATTATAAAATTTTCTTTGGAAAATAGAAAACTTTTACTACTACTTCTATTTAGCAAATTATTTAAAAATCTCCTTCATGAACAATTCATCTCTTAACATCCACTTTGCCCCCCTCTAAACAATAATTTTGAAATTTGTTGCTTTCGTATTCAGAAAAAGTGTGTTAAAAACAACCCGCATGGCTATTCTATCCCTTAAAGTGCTTTTTTAATAAACTGGAAACTGAAAATCAGTACCAATGTTATTCTCCGCACCCCATTAAGGAAAATTGCTGTCACCCCTATGACGTCTTTATTACTTGAAATACATTTTTTACTACTTAAAAGTAAAAATCTAGGTATTGATTCCACTGAAAATACAATCGGTGAAATACACAAACATAAAAACAAAACCGTGGAAAACAACCAGAACATACATATGCTGCGCTAGTACAAAAATATTGATTGGTAAAACATTCATGTGCGAAATGAAAACATTTATGGTTAATCTTGCTCCCTTATTGCTCAACATGTGTATCCTCCAACATTGAATTTTTCACTACAGCGTGAACTTCTTCACTTACTATCTCAAACAGTTAGGGGATCTCGGTGGAGCCGTGCGAATACCACTCGAGGTCACAGTGAAATGCGGCCGACCGGCCGCGTGTTCGAACTCCGGCTGAGCGACCGTACTTTACTTATCCAAGTTTAGGGAGCATGTTGTATGAATGGTTAGTATGTAAGGGACGCCCACAACCCCTGAAGTAATGCGAAAGCGGTTCCTAGGGGGAACGGTAGTATGAATAAATGAAAAAAAATCTCAAAAAAAAACTGCGATTTCTTTGTTTTATGGAGAATTTGCAAACATTAGGAAATTTGCCTTAGAAAATGTGGAACTACAATCAATAAATACAAAAAGGATATCACAAGTATTTATTCCAATATTGCCTAAATTCCCTTAAAATGAATATTCGCTTAAAAAGTATTTTTCTACCTCTACTCAGAAAAATTATTTGTAAATCAAAATTCTCCTTGCAGTCCCCTAAACAATTTGTATAAACGTTGCTGTTAGTACATTATTCAGAAAAATTAAGAGCCGCTTGTAACACTATTATTAGGTGTTAGAACAAAAATAAACAGAAAATATAGTGTCATTTCAGCAAGAATTAAAAATATTGTAGAAAGTTATGGTAGGATAGACACTATGGATTATTTGTTAGGCAATGCGCATAATTGTGAATTATAAAATATTTTGTAATATGTAATTTAAGTTAAATCATTATTTTCAAAATTATCAGTCTTTTAATTATTACTCATATATTTTGGGGGCAAAACAGGTCGGGGTAACAACGGGTACGGGTGGGCGAAACATCCCGGCGGCAAAAACGGCAGGGAGACCAAACACGCTGGAGGCTAAACGGTTTTAAACACGGCTTTTTACTGAATAACTGCTCGCTAAAAGCAATATTTATACAAATTGTGGTTATGTGACGTTTCGCCCCCACCGTTTAGCCTCCACTGTTTGGCTCCCGCCGTTTCGCCCCGGGATGTTTCGCCCCCGTACCGTTTCACCCCCGACCGTTTTGCCCCCAAAAATAATAATGAGTAAAAATTAAAAGCCTGATAATTTTGAAAATAATATTTATTAAATAATACATATTACAAAATATTTTATAATTCACAATTATGCGCATTGCCTAACAAATAATCCATAGTATCTAACCTACCATAACTTTCTACAATATTTTTAATTCTTGTTGAAATGACACTATATTTTCTGTTTATTTTTGGTATTTGGTATACTGCATTTCTAATCGAAACTATTAAATAATTCTTTTAAAAAGTGGATACCTTGGAAAAAGAAAAAGTAGTTCAGAAGCTGTAAAAAAACTCAGGTTAACGATCCCTTTTTCAAGATAAACCCTAATTTACAAATTCTTCACTCCGAGTCGCATTTCATCTACTCTTCAGTCAATAGTACATTTTTTCTGCTGGAAATTAAACTGGGACTGTTTGCTTATTAAAACAACAGTTTATAGAAATCGGACTAAAAACCAAAAATTATTTACATTTTAATGAATTGATGTAAAAATATGTACTTTGAAGAGCCGTATCTCAGTAATGATGCCTAATTTTAAAAAGTTTACTGACGGAGTTAAGTAACATCAGCTGTTTTTTTTCGTTCATTCACACTACCGCCCCCCCCCCCCGAACCGCTTCGCATTACTTTTCAGGGGGGTGCGGGCGTTCATCAGCTATACGTGGTTAAAAGTTACCCTGTATGTACATCAGGTAAAGGGAGCAGTGGTGTAACTTCATATCGAGCGCCCTGGAGCAGTTCAATTGTCAGGGGCCCCCTCCCCCACAACATTCCATAGTGTATAATAAAAAATTCTAAATATTTCACTATTTTTATATTACAAACATTCTACCTATCTAAATGTAATGGACTGTATTTCATTATAAAAGTTTAATTTATAAATGTTGAAATAGTAATGTGCGACTGGAAATGATGGTGTGAAATAAAATCGGTAAATATTTACGTTTTAATCTATTGTTTATTTTTAATTAAATAACTATTGTAAAGTTTTATTAGCGGCTGTATATAATATCAATATATAATTAACAGTGCCTGTTAATTATAATTGGGAGGGAGGGATATTATGCGAGGCTTGCTTATTCAGAAACTAAGGGCCGTTTAAATATTGCCGCCGAATGATGGGTCTAGTCAATTTGATGTATTGTGGGGATGCATTAGTAGTTGATGAGCTAGCCACACGTCACTTTACCGTGGTTCTGTCATTGTTTCCAGTTGTGCAGTAAAGCGCTAAAATAAACACTACGATTGAAAATCCCGCCAAATGTGAAGCGCGCGATTTTCTCCGTGTAAGAAAAACAAAAACGCTGCCGAAACTTACTGTCGAATATGCGAAATTTATGGTTAGGCACCACAAGCAAAGAAAAGATGAGACATTCCATTTCAGAGATGGCCAAACAAATACGGGCACGATGAGGAACGTAATGGGAGACCTTCAACGACTTGTGGAAAAAGTGAACAAGAAAATGCGTTCTAGGATTTCCCAAATCACCGCCAATTTTTCTCAGATTTCATGTCCGGTACTGTATAAAAATGTTACGAACAAGCTGCAATACCACAAACTTTGCGCGAGGCGGGTGCCAAAGATGTGGACGGATGTTCACAAATACCAGCAGATGGCCTCTGCACTGGACCTTCTTGCATTGCTTTCAAACTGATGGCGATGAATACCTGAATCACATTGCAACTGGCGACGAGCTTGTTGAAATGTTGCAACCAAGCAGCAATCAGTGCAGTAAAAACAAGCGAGTTCCTCAAAACCAAAAAGTCCCAGCAAATATTCGAATATCGAAGGCTCAGGGTTCCTGTTTTTAGGGACAGGAAAAAAGCGTATGGTGAATTTAAGACTAAACAAATATAACAGGCACGATTACTTAAGACATTGCTGTTGGACGTGGCAATTAATTAAAACAACATTCATAACACGGAAACAACCATCGAGCCATTCTTACATTAAAATACCAAATAAATCGACCTTTTCGTTGTTTGGTGAAGGTATGATTGCACCTTCCTTGCATGCATCAACAACGACAACCGCAACAGCAACGCTCAAATTTCTAAATATAAGTCACTATTCGATTGTTGTTTCGATAGGAGAGAATACTATTAAATAAAGCGCGAATTAAATGATTTAATATCTATGAAAATCAACTAATTAGGGCAGCGGTTCTCATAATAGTTGAATTACAGTATTCATATACCATAAAAAAAATTGTTATAAAGTATGGCGTCGTTGTGTAGGAAACGATTAAAGTGCCCGCAATAACAAGAAAAAATAAGTGGACGCGACTGCCACCCTGGACTTTCCCATACTGGAAACTGTTCATATCATCTTTATTCAACAGTAGAGTTATTTTCCTCAAAACGGTTGTTCAAGTGCTATCCTAAAACCTTGCCTCGTAACGAACAGACTTAC
>JABXWE010036378.1:0-12523 GCA_014611495.1 Limonius californicus
TTAGTAATTAAACATAGTTTTCTCAATTTTTCTAGTCGTTGATTCTTTAAAACATCTTCCTGGGCTTTCAAAATACGTGAAACGGTATGATCAAGAAGCCCTTGTACTTTTACTTCGGCAGAAGTTTCCGTGACAATAATTACTTCCTTTCCAGGATAACATTCCTTTTTTGCTAATTGAATTTTTGTATATGCTGGAAATCGAGATAAATCTCTTCTTCTAATTTTATTGTATTGTTCTCTGGTAAGGCCTGCATCAATAAACATAGATAAAGCCTCAGTTCCTCCGAGTTTTCTTGTCTGTGGAATTTTCAGTTTATTGTAAGCAGTCCTGTATTTTGAAGCACGTTTTGGTGAAGTCATGGTACCTAGCGTCTTTGATGACTTTAGAAGCGTCTATCTGGCCAGAAGAACGTAGACTCATTTGCGCAGCATACCATAATTGTCCATAAGAATGTCGAGCCCGCAACTTTTCGGTTTTCTGACGTTTTGATCTTTCACTAACATTTTCGAATGTTTTCTCAGGTCGACCTTTCTTCTTACTTTTAGACGAATATTTAGGGAAACTTATGGAAGTTTCAAGCCATATTCGATTTTTTTGAAGAAATCTATCCTCTTTTCTGTTAGATTCCTGCCACTTCTTTTTGAAATCAGCCACAAAGTAAGACAATTTCTTTTTTATATTCGAAACTAGATTTTTCGGACAATTAGTACGATTTTGAATGTATATTTTCAAGAAACTAATTTGGTCTTCTATGTTCTTCACGTTAGATTGTTTCATTACATCATACAGGGACCACCTTGTTAAAAAAATATCAGTAGAACCAGATCCTTGAAAGAAGAAATACCTACATTAAAAGAGTAACAGTTACAGTTACAGGGTAATATTACCTGGGTTACCCACACATTAAATACTAACCTTTATTTTAAATTGGCGCAAATATGCGCAAACTTTTATTAAAGATTTTCAAAACTGATGAGCTTTATTACCAAAATAAGTACAAAATATTAGCCCGGAAGTGCCCGGAACCTAACTATTATCCTAAGTATATATAATTATAATTGAAATGTTTATTCAATTTTATCACTCGGTGTATTTATTTCGAATTAAAGACTATCCATTATTATTAATCTGTACAAATAGCGAATGAATAATGTTCTAACCTGTAGGTAAAGCCTCCATGGCAAAAACAATTCACAAATAGAACACAGTTCAAATTATAGTAGCTCGAAAGTAATGGCTAATAAGTAAAACTTACTCCAACTTGTGAGGCGCCCCTCCCCCGCCGCTAGCGTTCTTGCCACCCCGTTTGTTAACGGAATATAATGGAGGGGACTTTAAACTATAGTCTCCAAAAAAAAACATATCATTATCGTCATTTTTGATTTATGATTTTTTGCCAACTTTTCCTGCTTTTGGCCCCTCTGTGCGGCGCCTAGATTTTGGTTTGTAGTGTTTTTTGTTGAATAAAGACTAGTATTCTAAAAATATTGTTTTCATTAAGTATTATTTAATATTTGCACTTTATTCCATACAATCCATTAAAAAAAATGTAAATAAACAGTTACTGTAGGTATACGTTGAGAGCTAAGCCCGCGGATTTTATCCCTCCCCAAGGACCAACTCTGGCTACGCCACTGCTGTGTGCCCTCATGTTAGAGCAATTCGTAGTTTGTTATCTAGAAAGTAAATGATCTGTATAGAATTATGCAGTTATCCTTACACCTCAGCTTAATATACAAACAGAGACTGTTGAGTTTTCCGCTCTTCCTCTTCTTACTCTATCTGGGGTGCCTGGTATATATTAAACAATAAATAAGATAGATTAATAAGAACTAGAGGAGATGAAGGAACAAGCGCCTATGGTCTTAAATCTTAAACCACTTTATAAGTGGATAACAAACCTTTTTCTGTGTACCCTCATATTAGAGCAATTCGTAGTTTGTTATCTAGAAAGTAAATGATCTGCATAGAATTATGTAGTTATCCTTACACCTCAGTTTGATATACAAACAGAAATTGTTCAGTTTTCAACTCTTCCTCGTCTTACTCTATCTGCTGTGCCTGGTAACTATTAAACAATACATAAGACAGAGTAATGAAAACTGGAAGAGGTGAAAGAACGAACGTCCATGTTCTTAAATCACTTCACAGGTTATCGGATATCCGCTCGTTCTTTGTACCCCCATTTTCTATCGATTCTTAGCTTGTTATGTAGAAAGTAAATTATATGCATAGTAACAAATGATTATCGAACCTATAACCTCAACCAAATCTATATAGAATTATATAGTTATCCTTACACCTCAACTTGGTATACAAACAGAATCTGTTTGGTTTTCAACTTCTCCTTTCCTCGCTATATCTGCTCTGGTATCCATTGAACAATAAATAGAACAGAATAAAAGGAGCTGTCGGAGGTGAAAGAACAAACGCCCATGATCTTAACTCTTAAGCCTCTTCATGAAGTGGATAGCCGAACGTATTTCTTTGGCTTGTTCAGGCTCTGCTAACTAGTATCTCAGCTTGGATATATCTTAGAAATTATTCTACTACTAGAGAACTGTAATATATATGTGCCAATGTACGCAACGTACCTACAAACTGTAGGCATAATTTAGTAAAAATTTATAGTATTTGTTCTTTTTTTTTTCAGATGGCTGGCATAACTGAGATTGACAAGTCCGACGAAGACTCTGTTGTAAGTAGCGATAGTGCTTCCCCAACAAACTCCATCGGCGAAGAAGCCAGCGGCGCCGTACAACCGAATGGAGACAAAGCTGCACAAAACATGCCAAGCATTTCCAACGAACGCGATGACTTCACAATCTTCGGGGAAATGGTGGGCGCCAAACTTCGCACCCTGGATCGTTATTTGCATTCTCACGTTAAACAAGAAATCTTAAACTCGCTGGACAGCGCAGAACTAGCGACAGCGTTCCACCAAGAAGAAATTCGCCGCAAATCTGCTATGGTGTCAGTATCAGCACCATCTTCATTTACATATGACCGTCGTCCTATTGAAAGAGAACTAGATGCTTTTTACAGCCGCCCGGGGCCTTCTTCACAGTCAGTTTACACTTATTCTCAATCGTCAAACTTGTATTCAACGCCCCCACAAGGAAACCTTCATGGATTCAACTACTCCGCTCCGCAACCAACTTCCTGTACTTTTTTTCCGCCCACAAACATAAATATATCAGCTCCGCAGATGCCCTATAGCAGCTTCAATTCCTACAGTCCACAGCCCTCTCTTTTGGTACCCTACCTACCAAATCAGCATTTCGTGCCTAGAAATCCATTGGTCGCTTACTCCAACTCATCATATCCAGGCCTGTCTTACCCGAATCCGCCACCATCAGGTAATTTTGGGTCCCCAATGCCCCAAAGCTATTCTAATCCACCACTTACTTTGGGACCAGCTCACCATAACCAGCCACCAAATCCAGCACCGATGTTCAAACCTCCCACGCGTCCAGTCCCACTACAGCCCAGCATAGAACCTCCAAGCCAAAATGTTATGCCTTCAAGTGTCTTCGCGTCATTGACTATACTACGCCGTAATGAACAATCGTCTAGTGGCATGTCTGGTTAAAGTTTACGATAACCACTTTGTTTACGTAACGTTTAGTCACAAAAAATATTTAAAAAAATAGCATGTATTTCTAGAATGCAATTGCAGGAACAAGGAAGTTTGGTGAAACTGTTTTAATATGTAGGAGATGTACGTTTATGTAATTGCAATCTAAGAAGATAAATCTTTATGTACTCTGTTGTTACTTTAAAAAGCGAATGTATCTTTTTTCCAGATAGGCAACCGACATTACATGTATTGTTATTACAATGTGGGTTGCCTATGGACAGATCTTCTTAAAGGATCTATATTTTGAGTGTGTTTTATATTAATATCAAGATTTTTTTTGTTGAACCAATTTTGTGTGTTACAAAATAATAATAATAAAGGTTTTTAAACCAATATCAAGGGCTAAATTTCACTTATTGTTATATATAATTATATTGTAATACGTATTAAATATGGCAATACTAAGAACGAGGAATAATTAATCTGCACTTATTGCTAAATAAATGTATCACTATTGTCAAGATCTAAAGCTGGCACCCTTAACTCAAATACATAATTATACTATACTCATGTTAACACATAAAGGCTCAAAAATGAATTTTAAAAGGCGCAATAATCTTAATATAAAAAGCAATAACCTACCATCCTGAAGGCTGTATAAATCAATCTACATTAAAAACTCATTTTAATTGCCCTGACCCCAAAAGAATTATAAAAATATCAATCCTAACTTAACTAAAATTACAAGAAAACATTGTACATACATCAAGTTTAAAAATATCCTTAAAACGCATAGCAAACATAGCCTTCAAACCCATGTTTGCGCCTTCGCGAGTCAAAGCTGCTGCTAAAGTTGTAGTCAAAACTATATATGGCAATGGGCAGTAGACCATGGCCGGCTAAAATACAAAATGAGAAGTTTGGAACTTTAGATAAACCATGTATTTATAAAGTGTCTACATCCCCAAATCCCCATTGTTACATAGCACTTACCCACTTAACTGTTCGAATTCCTCTCAAAATTACAATACACACCAGAATCCATAAGAAAAATAATACGCCCACATTCCTCCAGTTGGGATGATAAAAGCTGTGTGTTATATCATAATCAGTAGTAGAGTAAAAAACAACCCGGTGCCTGCAAGAAGCAACTTAAGGTTGTTATAACAAAATTTGTAAATTGAATTACTGAAAGTATACGTATTCTGGAGTTAAAGTTTGATTAGGTGATCCTTCGACACACACATTCTTTGGAAATGATTCGCATGTTTGGTATTTTAAGGTGGAATTATTGAAAGAAGCAAAGACATATATGAAGGAATATGCATTTAATATATTGTAGTAAGTCGATACGGTTACGCAATAAAACGCCATAGCATAACTAACACCTGAAAAATTAATGAAATTCATTAATTTCCGCAATTAAGCTTTTTAAAATAAATACATCGTCCAGTAAAAATATACCGAGATTAGCTTCCCGGATTCGGTGTCGATGACGTCATAGAAATGATGTAACAAGTAGGCCGGATTTTAACAATACCGTGTCCGGAAGAAATCTCGCATCTTCGAATAAACAATTACCTTCAAAAAGCGGACACATGGAAAATACTTTAGCAAACCCTTTACTTGAGTACTGACCCAAAGCAACTTCAAAGAATAAAAGACAACTTCCAATGGTCAGCATGAAAGTTATATACAGCCACACAAAAGCGCCTGAAAATAATAGGAATCACACGCTAAGCCATCCATCCAATTACATTTCTTACCATGCCCTTGAACAAAAGCTTCTTTGGGAAATCTCCATAAGTTAGGCAAACTCAAACAAAATGCCAAAGTTTGAAAAAAAAATTCTTTTCTGTTTTGCCATTTATCTCGATCTATGAATGCCTGAAAATTATAAACGATGAACATAACTTACTGATTTATTAAAGAAAATTCTGTAACATTGCTCACTTCCAACTCCACAATAAAATCTGTAGTAATTCTGGAAGACGGCGTATAATTTGGCTGAAATTGAGTCATACATAAATATTGAGATATGAATTACAAAACAGAATGAATTACTTCTCTTGGTTTTAAAATTGTTATGTTAGATAAGCTAGGTTTATCAGCATACATGTTAAATTTAAAATATATCACCTTTTGTCAGATTTTCAATCAAAATGGCAGAACAAATGCATTATGACAATACTTTAAAATAAACAAGCACAGATTTTACACAAATTACTTTGATTTTAGTTCGTTCATCTGGATCAGTGGTTTCCAAAGTGTGAGTGGCGACCCCCTGGGGGGTCGAGATAAATATACGGTTAAGGAGGTCGCGGGAGGATTTCCAAAATAAAACAAAATACCTTTTCAAGACATTCACAAAGTAAACAATCTGGGATCTGTATTCCATACATGCACAAATTCGGGGCGATTTTTTATATTTGTGTTGATGGCAGTCATAGACGAGAAACTTAATTCGCACAAATATGATATAGCAAATGGCTCCAAACACTTTATAGCTTTGACCGCAAGCTCGGAGTATTCGTGCATTCTTTTGGTCCAAAATTATTCCAATATACGCTCTGGACAAAGAAGTATAGTTTCAACATTCATCACATGGTATTTCAATAAATTTTCCTTTCATGTTTATCGAAATTTCAGCTTATTCAACGAAATTGTCTAAAATCGAATTCAGTGTCAATCTGTGATTGTCATAACTGTTTTGAATTTCTTTGGGGAAATAGTCAATAAGCTGTTGTTTTAAATTGTGCAAACTAACTTGCATATCTGCAAATACGTGCTCAAAATGTATCATATTATCATCTTTATCTAAGTCTTCCATGAGTTCTTGAATGCACTGGATGAATCAAACTTCTTTTTTCCAATTGAAGATTTGCATATAAATAACCCACGTTTCACAAATTTTTCGAAAAATACAAGTCTTCAATGCTTTTCCCTTAATGGAATTTACCACTTGAATGACATTTTTCAAAACACAATCCATTTCAGAACGTAAAGATTTTGATGCAAGAACTTCTCGATATAAAAACCAGTGTAACCATGTAACATTTTGCATGATCTCTTTTAATTTGACAATAAAATCGATGTCCTGTCATAGCTTTGGCGCCATCAGTGCATTGAAGTGTCGAATAAACATTTACCGATGGTATTGACCTCTAATGAAGTACAAAATAAAATATTTTCTGCAATACCATGTCCAGTGTTGTAGGTATCTTAAAAATGCTATAAATTGGGAACAGTGACCAATATACGTGGATTCGTCCATCTGTAATGAGAAGTGGGTGGACTTCTTAATATTTTCAACAACTTGTGTTCGAATATCTTCTGTCATGTCACCTATTCTTCTTTGGATAGTATTATTAGAGAGTGGTATTGCTTTCAACTTGTCAGCCTTTTTTTTCGCCAACCATTATTTCAACCGGTTAACTGGTAAAATCGTATCTTCAGCAATTGTCTGTGGCTTTTGCCATGCGAAATGCAATTCAATAACTTGATAGTAATGCTTTTTCATTAGTAATGATTGCTAATATAAAAGCAGTTTGCTGCTTTTGAAGGGAGTTTAGCTTTCTCTCAAAGAATTTCACGGGCTTTCCTTTTTCTTCTGGATGTGTGGTATTTAAATGTCTAAATAGCTTTGATGGCTCCATACTTTCTTTTGACAACACTTCTCGGGAAAGTACCTACTGGGGTTTCTAGGAAATAAGAGTAAAAACATATTTCAGATGTTCGTTGCCGTACAATCTATTTTTCTTTGTATTCTTGTCACTGCCAGACGCAGGAAGTTCTAATAATGATCGTTTTAAAAATGTATGAATCTTTCACAAAACGAGTATAGCTCGTAGTTGACGTTAAATATTTGTTATAGATTTATTGCACTCAACACACAGTCAGCAGTACAGCACACAATTTTAAAATGATGACTAATCTCATCGCTTATATAAAGCAAAATGGATTTTTCAGATTATTTCAGTGTCATCTAGCAGCCTCCAAAATATGATGGAAATTTCCGGAAACACCGAGACAAATAAATAAATTGATGGCGTCAGTTGGCCGTTTAATTGCTCATTTTGAATGAAGTTGAGTACTACAAGAAGGGGGTCGCAAGAAAAGTTTTGGCCAAAAGGGGGTCGAGCTGTAAATAAGTTTGGGAACCGCTGATCTAGTCGACTTTCTCATGCCAACACAATTGATGATATATCGATTTATTAACACTTGCATATTAACTGAATGCAAGTAGCAAAATGACTTGTAAAGACATAATCACATCATTTTTCTAGACTTTATAAATGATTAAATTTTTATTACAGTAATTTTTCTGTCATTAGACACGCAAGCACTTTAAGCAACACATAATAATTATAATTAAACGCCCTATTAATCTTTAGGTACTTCACCATATTCACAATAGTCTAATTTTGCATGATAAAGTCCTGTCTCAAATCTGTATCAAGTTATCAATAGTGTATATTACATTTAAGTACCACATAATTACCTCATTTTCGGTTTACATTTAAATTCTTCCTTCTTTCAATGCAAGTACTTTATGACAGGTTAAAGTATTATTTTTTTCGATATTCTCATTCATTAATATCTACAGAAGTAACGATCCCAAAAATATTAACGTTTCAGACTAAAAAATTAGTTCATTGTTTGTGTTTACACTTATATTAAAGTAAAACCAACTTTTTTGTTTCTATACATATAAAAACGTACTTTCGAATTAGTCTTTCATTCGTAACTTTGGCTTTAAATTATTAAACTTAATGACAGAAACACATTAAAGCCATCTAGGAATTTTGTAACTCTATGTGTATTTAGAGATGCATAAGAGAACATAACCTTAAAAACAGAGAAGGTATATATTTTGAATTTTCCAACAAGTGTAATGGACACACATATCAAAACAAATGAAATAACATGAAAAGGCGTTACTAAACATGAAAAAGTTAAATAAACTACAAATTAGGTACTGTAAATTACTAATTGCTTCTGGCTTGTCTTTCCTGCTTGGATGCATGCTAGTTATAAATTTAGTCCCTATTAACAAAACATGCCAAATAGATGATACAGACAGAGAATATAATGTAATGAAGAATTCCAAACTCAAGAATCCAGAAATAATTATACTTATAGTATCAGCACCAAACAACCTCCACAAACGTACCGCCATACGAGAAACATGGCTCAAATTAAAAGATCGCATCTCTAACAACGAAGCAACCAAAGATAATTTTCTCAGACATTACTTTGTTATTGGAAGCCTAGGTTTAACAGCGGACAATATTTTGCATTTGAGTTCCGAGCAATCTCGATACAATGACATGCTGATATTACCAATGCAAGACAGCTATAATAATCTTACTCTTAAAATTTTAAATAGTTTCATTTGGTTGAATGATCAACTAGATGTAGGTCTAGATTTTAAGTATGTAGTGAAATGTGATGATGATAGCTTTGTTAGAATAGACAGTTTGGTTCATGAAGCCAAACACATTGAAATAATGTATCTTAAATCAGACCTTCGAGTTACTAATTTAAATAGTGATAAGACTTCCCCATATCTTCGAGTAAACGCACAAGTCAATAAAAAGTTGCTAGTAAATAATCTGCAACTATACTGGGGATACTTTAATGGCAAAGCCCATATAAAAACATCAGGCAAATGGAAAGAAGATAACTGGGTACTGTGCGACAATTATTTACCATATGCTTTAGGAGGGGGCTATGTTCTTTCAAAAGGACTCGTTCGGTATCTAGCAAAAAATGCAGAATATTTAAGGTTTGTTATATTTAAATAATGCAATTTCAAAATAAATATATTTCGTTTCAGGTATTATAAATCCGAAGATGTTAGTATAGGTGCATGGTTATCACCTGTAAACAATGTCTTGCGCATTCATGATAGAAGGTTTGATACTGAATGGACTTCACGCGGATGCCAAAACTACCACTTGATCTCTCACAATTTATCAATCAAGCAAATGCAATCTCTGTATAATAATATTATTAAAACTGGAAATATGTGTGAAAGTGAAACAACTAAACGATCCTATTATTTATATGACTGGGGTGTTCCTCCCAGCAAATGCTGTAATAAAGAAATATAAAATTGTGATGTTACTGTTTGTATTGAGAATTGCAGAACAAATGATATATATTTGCTTTTATTAAATTAAAATATTACTAGGTTGAAGAACAACTCAGATTTGGCAATACATTTTTATTTACGATAAAATTTACTTGTACCTCTATAACCGTTTTTACACCTATTACTTTGTGAAAGTATAAACCTAAAATTTAAAGAGTTCTATAATTATTAAGCTACATATTAACACTTAAATTAAAAACATCTTTATTTAATTAAGACCCTCTTGTGCTCTGTAAATCCACAATATTTTTAATAATTGACAAATTATTGAAAGACATTTTTAAATTCTCTTTAGAAATGCCTTTCATAACATTAAATACTTAAAACGACAGGATAGTAACTTAATGTCAAATCTTATGTAAAATTGTACTACATAAACTATTATAGATATTTTAAAATGAAAGTATACAAACAATTTAATATAATTATCAGTTTTTTTTAATTAGTTTGAAAACCTTTAAAAGTCGTAATTATTGCCACCTGAATATTCTGTGCAAACGATTTATATTTCCTATAAACCCTCGAAAGGACTTGTCCATTACTTCGCAAATGATGCAGAAGATTTAAGGTTTGTTCTGTTTAAATAATGCAATTTCTTCTAAGAAATATAGTTTTATTTCAGGAATTATAAATCTAAAAATGTTCGTGTAAATGCATGGTTATCACATGTAAACTATATTTTGTATATTTATGATAAAAAGTTTAATACAGAATGGGTATCACAAGGATGCCAAAACTACTTCCTGATCTCACAGCTTACCAATCAACCAAATGCAATCTGTTTATAATAATATAAAAATTAGGAGTATGTGTGAAAGTGAAACAACTAAATTAGCTTATTGTTTATATGAATATCCTAGCTATTGCTATAATAAAGAAATATAAACTTGCACTGTCATTTTTTTGTATTGGGAATTGCAAGGTAACGATGATTGGGTTTTATCGACTTAAAATCTTATTAGGGATAGATATTGTGTGGGGCTCAGATCTTAGCAGTTCATTTTACCTCGCATTTACCCATACATTTGTAACTTTTTTATGAAACGGCATGTTAAAAGTAGAAACTGAGGATTTAATATCATCTACATTGATTTAAACAATTAAAATACAGTATTGCATACCATACATCAAATTGAGTATAGGCAACAAACATGCACTGGAAAATGCATGTAAGGCAATGTATTTATTCTCTGTGATAATTTTACTCTGCTCTCCATAGAGGGTCATTCCATATCGCATCAACTTATGTTTGAACCTTTACATCGCCGATTTTAATGAAATTAACGGATAAGTGTCAGGATATGGAGACATGTAAAAGTACAAATTTTGGGGCTTGAAATATTAAGGGCTTCGAAGTTATAGGCTGTCAAATTTCAAGCATTTTTCCCCCATAAACGTGTAGTTTTTACTTTAATTAAATGTATATATTTAGCGATAATTGTTTAAATGATGATATAGGTATACATTATTTTAAAGTATATAAAATGTGCTTTCATTTATGTAAACTTCCCCAAGTTTGTTATATTCTTACAAAACGTACGCCTACTTGGTCAGAAACGTTTTTTTAATTTGTCGAAAATCAGTGTAATTAATTTTGATAAAAAAATTTGTGTGTTTGCCGACTATAACCTTTCATAATTGTGGAAAGTTTTATCATGGGATCTCAATGGGAACATAGTGAAAAAATTATTTTCCATCGGCGGCTCTACTGATATTGCCAATCTTGCTTGGAACAAAAGAAAATCGCAGTTTGTTATTATGGAAACACAATCTGACTTTGAAAATTGGCTTCTCCAATTAATAATGTAGAAATGTGGCGTAACTTTATTGATCACAAAAAAGAACTACCTGCAAACACAACTAAAATAACCGTTCAGGCATACCTACATTAATAATAAAAAGAAAAATAACGATTTCTAGAAATTAAGATAACAAAAACTAGTATTTACGAATATTTTTCATAACAATCTACTAACTAATCAATTAGTTTAGAAACTTTTATTCTAAGATCTCAATGTGAACACAGTGAAAACAGTAGCTGTCGGGGGCAGAACTGAGTTCGCGAATGCCCTTCAAAACAAAAGAAAAACATAGTTTGGCAACTTTACACCCAATAGGTTGGTGCGTATTTCAAAAACGAAGAAAAGTTAGAACATGTAAGTTTTGTTTCTTATAGGAACGTTTGAAACATTCACACTGTAGCCTTACATTTATTCTAAAAATATCTTATTTGGTGTCTTTCACAAAATTTTCTTATACACAATTAAAAGAAATTTGTTACTTCACGAACAGATCGGTAGCCCAGTATAAAAATTAATAACATTTTCTTAATATATGTCTTCATGAGCAAGAATTTGAATGATTGAGTATGAAAAAATGTATGTGATGGTTTGGATAGGGCAAGTCTGCAAACAGCATATGAAAACCACATTACCACTCCAAAAGATTTTTTCAAATGATGCCAAGAAACCTTAGGAGTGTACCCTTTTTATACAGCCTGAGTCAAAAGATACGGGTTTTAAGATATTTTTGCTATTTGCGAATATAGGTAAAAAAGTTACTAATAAAAGTTGTGTGAACCGACACGTAGTATAAACCGAAATATGAAAATCTTATACAGGGTGTCCCATAAAAAAATTATTTATAAGATAATACTTTTCTTAAATGGAATGCCCCATATTTTTTTATCTTAATGGAAAGACCATTTAATTCTCAACAAAAAATCTAAATAACTTTTTTTTGTAAATGCCACAGTTTTCGAGAAAGAAAATGATAGATATTGT
>JABXWE010036381.1:0-22364 GCA_014611495.1 Limonius californicus
TGCTGGGAAACACCACACAAAAGAATGCAAAATTATTGAAAACAGCAAACCAAAATGTGCCAACTCCGGCGAAGCCTACCCAACCAGCTACAAAGGATGCGAAGCAGCCAAAAGGATGTAATATATTAGAAACGAAGCATCTAGAACTAACCAAAACAACGCAAACGAAAGGAGACCATAAAATAAAACAGTGCGATGGGACCCAAAACCCTGTCCAGCACTATTAAATACTAAAGAACAGGAGGAAGGTTTTCAGAAAACAGAAGGTTCGACAAGCCAGCTTGTAACGGTCCCTCCTCGTAGGGACGGGTGCCGGGTTTAGCTCAGAGCCTGCGGGGAGACTGAAATAGTTACAACAGGATTTATTATATTTATATTTAACGGAGTGTGATATAACGCGATGATGAGTGCGTGGGGGGAAACAATTTGGGACTCCACTAACACTGCTGCAAACAACTCTTTCAGGAATTAAAGCGACCTAACATTTGATTATCAAACGCTAAACGGTTGCTCCCCGGAAACCTCGTTACACGTTCCTACAAAGCCTAATGTCAAAACTTGAACAACTGGAAAAAAAGTTCGAGCAGCAAGAAAAAATGCTAAAATCAATCTCTGAAAGTTTAATAAAACTTGAAGGAAATAGTAATAAAGCTACTGCTTCAAAGAATCAACAATGGACTTTTGGTCTACGCCAGAAAAATTAACATCAACAAAATTGAAAATTAGCAGAACAAACTACTGAGGATTATCGTAGATGCGCCCTTGTACGCTAGAAATAGGGATATGCAGGGAATTAGGGATAAGAGCCGTGACAGAAGAAATAAAAAACCTTACCCAAAAGCAACTGACCAGGCTTCATGACCACATACAGATCTAGTAAGAAGGCTCAAAAGAACCAAAACATTTGAGTGTAAAGAGACGCGAAAGTGTAGTGAAATGGAAGATTTCCCATTCTGGAATCAGTCAAAAAAACAAGACATAACTCTGGTAATGGGAGACTTTAACGCTAAAATCGAGAAAGGTAGCACAGATTATTATATTGGCAATTATGGACTGGGAGAAAGAAATGAGAGAGAAGAAAGGCTTGCAGAATTTTTTCAAACTTATGGATTCTTAATAACTAATAAGTACCCTTTTCAAACCGCCTCCACGAAGACTATATACATGGAAGTCCACTCGAGATGCAGAGGGTCACATAGTTAGAAATCAAATAGATTATATTTTAATGAGTAAAAGATTCAGAAATAGTATCACATCAGTTAAAACATATCCAGAGGATGACATAACATCTGACCATAACCCGGTAATAACAACGATGAAAGTGAGGTTAAAGAGACTCAAAAGTAAAATGGAACCAAAAACATGGACTTGTAAAAAGTAAAAAATGAGAATATAAAGGAATAGATCACAAGCGAAATTTAGTAAAACTAAGAAACGCAATACTAGATATTAAAACAGACAACAACGTTGACAGTAAATGGAATAGTATAGAAATAATTTTAAACGTGAGCGAAGTTAAGCTTTCTCCAGAGAATCTCCGAAGAAAACAACCGTGGATGACACGGGAGATTTTAGAGTTAATGGAAGAAAGAAGAAAACATAAAAACGTAAGTGAAGCAAAATATAGAACCGTGAACAAGTTAATTAAAACTAAAATAAAGGTAGCAAAAGAAACATGGATGGAGAAAAAATGTGCAGAGATTGAAGAAGATCAAAATAAATACGATAATTTCAACATGCACAAAAAAATCAAAATGTTACCAGGGCTAGGAAGAAGGAAGAAGGCAAGTGTACATAAAGACAAAAACGGAAAAGTTATTATAGAAGTTGAGGGAAACTTGAAAAGGTGGAAACAATATATAGAAGAACTATTGGAGGATGAAAGAACACAGAAACCCAGTTATAACGAAAACGAAGTTCTTAGTACAGAAATTATAGCAGAAGTACAACGTGCAATTAAAAACACTAAAGCTGGTAAAGCCGTCGGCCCAGATAAGATACCATCAGATTTAATAAAGCTAATGGAAGAAGGTCAAATAGATGTGCTACTAAATCTGCTTAGCACTATCTATGAAACTGGAATAATCCCGAAAGAATGGTTACTGTCCACATTCGTAACGCTTGCCAAAAAAAGTAAATGCTAAAGAATGTATCGATCATAGGACGATAAGCTTAATGAGTCACACACTAAAAATTTTTCTAAAAATAATACACAACAGAATATACTGGAAACTTGACGAAAATGTAGCAGATACACAGTTTGGATTTAGGAACGTGTTTGGCACGAGGGAAGCTCTTTTTAGTATTAACGTCCTCTTACAAAGACACCTCGAAATGAATGAAGATTTATATGTATGCTTTGTAGACTTTCAGAAGGCGTTCGACCAAGTAAGACATGATAAGCTTGTAAACATACTCATAGAAAAAAACGTTGACATGTGTGACATTCGTATCATAACCAATTTACACTAGGAGCGGAAAGCGAAGGTAAAAATTGAAGGAGAAGCTACTGACGAAATAATGATTAAGCATGGGGTCAGACAAGGTTGTATTTTATCACCGTTGTTATTTAATATAATATAATCCGAGAATATATTCAATGAAATACTTAATCAAAATGACAGTGGAGTATTAATCAACGGGAAGAGATTAAACAACATACGACACGGTGACGACACCCTGTTACTAGCCCAAAACATACAAGATCTACAAGAAATAACAGAACGATTAAGTAATAGTAGCGCTCAATACGGCTTAAAGATGAATCTGCAGAAAACAGAGTTTACGATTTTCATAACAAAAATTTACATGCTGATAATAGTAAACAATAAAACGATAGGAAGGACATACTCTTATAGGTACTTAGGGACTTGGCTTGAGTCCACCGCACAACAGAAAAAGGAGATGCGAACAAGAATTGAAACCGCCAGAGGAGCTTTTCTAAAAATGAAAAGTTTGTTAACAGAAGTCTAAACCTAGAATTGAGAATGGTTAGATGCTACATTTTATCGATATTAATGTAAGGTCAAGTTGGTTAACTGGGCCCTATTTTTACAACTCTATAATTAGATTTTAAATAGCTCAGTTGATTATTAACTTCTACCAGTCTGCTTTTGGAAACACAAGTGGTCAAATTGTAACTATCGATTCCATCAATAA
Source organism: Limonius californicus (assembly GCA_014611495.1). Lineage (NCBI taxonomy): Eukaryota > Metazoa > Arthropoda > Insecta > Coleoptera > Elateridae > Limonius > Limonius californicus. The sequence continues at coordinate 3,160 of JABXWE010036381.1, forward strand.
AAATAATATTAAATATTTTTTTTTTAGACATTTTCTTATTTATTTTTGTCAGGTGTCCCAGTTCCCCAGTATTTTGGGGAAACTGTAACAACCAGTCTGATTTTATACCTGAAAAGCTTTCCGAGTGTCCTAAGGTAACTGGGGCTTTAAGTTCAAACAACTTGCCAAGAAAATTTGGTTTGATGCGAAAATCCGGGAGGCGCAGTAGATGCATTGAACAAGTGGTTGGCTTCAAAAATATATTTATTAAACAACTCATTGAAATAACAATCTTAAACGAAAACAATGAACTTAACTAAAATCACATTTTCTTAATGGTCTTATTATAAATAATAATTTAAATATAGTTATCGAAATTGATTAATTCTTTAGCTATATGCACTATATTTCTGCATTTCGGGTACCACAAAACATCCCCTCTCATTTTTAAGTTGTAGTTCGTGGATTATCTGAATGATTTCAGACCCTTCATAACTGACAATATCAGGCTTTGTACACCGGCGCCAGACAAACAGTCCACTTTTTTCCATATGAAAGATTTCTATTTTTTCACCAGTCACTGTTACTACTCCTCCTGGATATAGCTCATCGCAGTATCTTATCAATACATAATCTCTTTCTACCACAACAACAGTGTTAATTGTTTCATATTCTGAGCCTAGTTCCATTTCATCAGACTCCAAAATACTTTCCTCAGAATCAGAACTACTCCCATACTTATTTTGTTCTGTTTTACCCTTGTCTTTTTTTTTTTAATTTTCGGGATATTCTTCTTTCTATTTTCTGCTTTTATTTGCTTTTGTTCTTTTATCTTTTTCTCTTTTTCCTCCAATCTTTTTTTCAAAAAATTCTGCAGTTGTAATTATTTCGGCGCCGTTACAAACTCTGCGTCTCTTAGGTTGTGGTGGTTGTGAAGTATCACTTCCTTTTTGCTTGGACAACATACTTATGAGAATGCTTTCGAAGTCATTTAGACCGCTGATGTCTGATGATGAACACGGTACATTTGAAGGTCTAGGTTGTGCTTCGTTATGTGAGCTTGAACTTAACTCAGAATCCGGAGCATCCGAGGGTCCAGGTTCCGGTTCGTTAAAGGAAATTGACGGCAGTGGGCTTTCGGATGTTATTTTGTTTGATTCATGTTCATTTATGGTGCTACCCTGCTCATTAGTCTCCTGTATAAGGTCCACGTCATGATTTAATATGTCTTCGTCCAAATCGTGTATAGCAACCGCGGTTTACGATACCTTTCTTTGATTTAAATATTTATCGAGATCGGACTTTTGGGAAGTTGTGGAAGGAATTTGTTGACGATCGGGGCCGTTGATTTGTGGATTATAGATCCCTGTTGCATTGAAACCATTGATTATATTCTGCGGGGACATCTGCTTGAATTCCTGATTAAGTAGCCGGACAAATTCGCTTTTTGAAATTTTTCTTCTGGGGTTTGTTCTCTGCCATTCACTGCCTTATCCCATTGCCTCTTCATGCTTCTGAAGACACCCACATCCAATGGCTGCAGAATGTGTGTAGAATGTGGTGGCAGCTTAAGTATACATATTTGATTATCGACAGCGTTACTAATCAATTCACATGAAATGTGTGATACATGCCCATCAACTACGAGAACTACGGGACGCTCCTTGGGTATATTTCTCAGAAACACTTTTTCAAACCACCTTGTAAAGATTATCGTAGTCATCCATCTCTTCTGTGAAGTAGCAAATGCAGTTTTATCCAATGGATAAATTTTTTCAGGCGTCATTGACTCAATAAAATTTTTACCTATGAAAAGGTAATTTTTGGCCACTTGCGGAGCAGCATACCAGAACAGTGGTATTTTCTCTTCCAGCTGAAGATATAGTTCTAGTGCACGTAGACCCTATATTACCAATGCTTTTAGTCTTGGATGGATCACTAGAAAACGATGTCCCGTCACAATTAAATATTAATTCAGGTTTAGTTTGAAAATTCAAATCTTCAATTGTCTTCTCCAGTATGTCAAAGAAACCATAAATGGTCCAGGGGTTGTCTTGCTTTTTCTGACTAACTCCACTCTATGAGGTTTCTTTAGAGACAGTTTGTTACGTTTGCAGAAATTTAAAAACCACTCTTCCCCTGAGCGACCATTTTTAAACCTAGTATTAACTTCTTTCATTGCACATAAATTTGTACCATATCTAATACTTCGGCTCTAGAGAGGCCATGCTCCCATTTTTGCATCGTGTTTAGAGCTTTTGCTAATTCTCTTTCAACTTGAGGTTCCAAAGCATGTCTACCTCCTCCGCCTTTTTCTTCTTTCGCTGTTATAATCTTACCCCTCGTTCCATGAACGTAATGCCTCACAGTTGATCTTGGTATACCATAAAACTTTGATGCTCCACAGACCGCTTTATCCTTAACCGCTTTAGTTAGCGAATCTTTACTATAATTACCACGATCTGCACTTTTGTTGGTTCGAGTCTTACAGTTGCGAACCATATTTCTGAAAATAAAAATGACCAGGTTATTTGTCGCATTAATGTGGTGTAACTGGAACTTAATATTGGGGAACTGGAAACTATGGTCCAGTTCCCCGGCGCAATAGGTTGTAGTTATCCCGTAGCTCGAAAATGTACAGGCTAACTGAGACCCAACATCTAAAACTTTGGTAAACAAACCGAACCTCTAATTGCCATGTGTATAATCTTAATATATCTTAATAATATCTAATGCCAAGACATAATTAATTTTAAAAATACGCAAAATTATATATACTTACGGTGCAATTTCTGCAACTGTAACCCGTTAGGAAGTTGAACTTTCAGCAATAACAGGCTTAAGACCAGCAATAGATTCTTCTTCAACTACAATTGTAGATTCAGATTTGTCGAGATCACGGCTTTCCAATGGAACATCAGTGACATCAGAAGGCGCAAACTGCCATGCTGGGAATATGTCCGGATTAAAAGGTTGAATACCGCACTTTTTAAACCCATTTACAGCATTTTCTATAGTTGCAGTTTTAAAATAAGCTTCTTTAAACAGGCCAGCAACTTGAAAGTGCGTAACTGTCCTTCCTGGATTGTTGTGCAGCCACTTGCGTACCTCTTGGTCATAATAAGTATTCAAGGGCCCGTAAAAACTCACATCTAAAGGTTGAACTCAGTGAGTGCAGTGAGGGGGAAAACAAAATAAGATGACTCCATTTTGTTTGGCATAGTCCAGAATGTCAACATGTTTGTGGCTAGCATGTCCATCAACTAACAGGCGCACTTTGCTATCTGTGCTGGGTTTAACATGTCGAACAAAATGTTTAAGCCATTTTAGACACACTTCAGCTGTCATCTAACCTGTTTCCTGGCAAAATGCTACAGCAAATGGTGGTGCATTATCCATAAGCTCATGTTTCTTGTTTTTTCTAGGGTAGACAAGTGCTGGTGGCACAAAAGATCCAGACGCACTCATGGAACATACCACAGTTAGATGTTGCCCTCTTTCTGCGCTTGTTAGCGCACCCACCTGTTTTCTACCTTTCGTAGCAAAACTCTTTTGAGTTCTTCTTTGCACAGTTGATAAACCAGACTCGTCCATGTTCCAGATACGATCCCCTGTCAATTTATTGTCATTAAGCACAGTTGCTAATGCTTCAAAATAATTTTTAATTTGTGGCGCATTAAAAGCTCTTGCACGCGCGGCACTAGTTGCCTCGGGAGAGCGTAAACGGAAGGGTTTCGAGTTGTAAATCCCTTCAACCAGACCCAACCAGCCATCCTATTCTTTTGTGAATAATTATTTCTTATTCCGTTTTTTTTTCGGCAAGTTCAAATGCCAAAACACATACATCGGTGGTTGTCAGTCCAAAAAATCTAATTTCTAAATCGCGTATGCGTTCAAGAATTTCGGCCTCCAAATCCGAATTAAATGTGGGTAATTTTCCACCTAGATATTCTTTTACTGCACCCATATTTTTTTATCCACACGTATGCGTAGAGTTGTAACAGGAACCGCAAAGGTTTTTGCAGTCAGCAACCAGCCTATATGTAAGCTTTTTACAGCTTCTATGGCTTCAGACATTTTATTTTCATCCCAGCTTTGCCTCAAACTTTTTCGCTGATATTTTCCCATTTTCTGTAAAACTATAGGAATCTGAATATATTGCATCACAAAATCTTACATTTGGACGAGATGGCATACCATGCCATCTTAGCCACACTGCAAGTATGCCATCTAAGGACAAAAGCAAAGCGCGGGTTAATTTCAAAATTTCCGCGAAATAGCATGCACATAACATCAGTAAACCAACACGGACAAATGACTAATTAACGCTCTTTTCGATAAGCCATAGCAAAAACTGATTCAAAGTAATTAGCTAGGAAATTTACTTACTCAACTTCGTAAGCAGAAAAGTTTTGGGAGTCACTTAATATTATTTTGCGAATTCTTGCGATAATTAAACACACTATCACCAACAGATTTAAGTAGTATGAATATTTAACGAAGTTCTATAGATGTCGCTACGGCAGAAGGCGGCAATATTACTAGATTTAAAGATTTTGACCCTATGCCATCTCGTCATAGTCTCCCCTACATATGGGTCTTCAGGATCCAAGTCTTCATTAATCTCATTGTCATTATTATTATTATTCATGGCACAATTATTATTAAAATTTCCAAGACTATCAGTGTTTAACAAGGCAATTTGTACATGTTCTTCAGTTTGTTCATTTTTTTCAGTCTTCGCAACTTTATCGCATTCAATTTCAGTAGTGTTATTCATTAAGACGTAATACGTTTTTTAATTAGTGGTGTCATGGTTGAAAGTTTTATCGTGGTCAGAATAAGACAAAGTTTCATTTAACTGATCCACTGATTTACTAACACTACATATAGGATTCTCATCGGGGAAAGGTTGTTCCATATTTTCACATTCTTCTTTGTTAGGTACTACTTGATACTCCTGAAATACAAGATACAAATTCTGGGTCATAAATCCCCTTAAATAATATCACAATGAAGGCAAGTATGATAGAGGTATCAGGTATGCAATTTCTAAAGAACTACCTACCTACTACAAGTTGATATTTTTGTAAGAGGTTTTTTTTTTCGTATAAATTTTAAGTGTATTCCATATTCGTTTCGTCACCGCTGTCTACACTAATGTCAGTTAAACTACACTAAACCTAAATATTTAAGTGCAAACGAAAGGAATAAACCTATAATGTAGGTACCTAATAAAATGTCAGTATAATATATCCACAAAATATTTTTCATGAAAACATAACCTCAAAAGTTCTAGTCATAATAGGGGAAGGTGTTCTAAAACGACATTCTTTTTTTGAGGCTAGATTTTGTTCGAATGGCTTAATATTCAAAGTTGCAAAAAAAGATAGCATGTTCCTTTCAATAAACTTTATTGACAAAATAAAACACAATATTCAAATTTCTATCAAAAACTTAAAAAAAATGTTGAAAAAAAAATGTAACTGTGTCATTTTACAACCAGGTGTGTGTGTAAAATGACACACATGTGGATTGTAAAATGACATACAAAACAAAAAATGTAAAACTAATAAAAAAACTTTTTTATTGTTGACAAAATTTACAAACGTAACTTTTCTTCTTCGCAGGGACTCCGGCGCATTCAGAATGTGCCCACTTCTTGCATTTTCCACAACCGATCCAAGTTTCTCTAGACCGCGAATTTTTAAACATATCATTGCAATATAGACACGCCACATCTTCTTCATCTTCCTCAGCTCCAAAGGGATCTTCTTCCTCATCTTCAATTTCTGTTGGCACAGTAGAGCTCAACTTCTTACAAATATTTTTTTTTCATTGACGAACATTCCCCCTTTGTTTTTTTATTTCTTTCTCCTTAAGTTCCTCTAAATTAGGAGTAGTTATTAATACGCTGTAACGAAGTTTTTTAGTGCGCGGTCGAAATGAATTTTATATTAAATTTGTGACCGCGTAGTTTAGAAATAAGGCGCCTGCAGCGCGCTAAGTCGCGTTTTGCATCGATCCCCCACTATGTTTTCCCCGTTCGAGAATTGTGCTGAGAATAATTATCGAAATTTAGGAGGTATAAAAAGACGCTCCAGCCCCAGAGCAGCATCTTTGGGTTTCGACCCGGCAAGGGAGAAGTCCTGTTCTTCCTTGTCCGCACCAGTTTATTTCTAGCTTAACCGACAGCGAGACCGACCGCCGTTTAATTTTCGTAAGTCCGCACCAGTTTATTTCTAGTTTAACCGTCTCATATTTCGAGCCCGAGCCCGCCAGAGTGATACCAGACTCCGACCGCCCGTAATTTGAATTCTCGAATCCGCATCGCTTACTTTCAGAGTAGTAGCCGTCCAGACCGATCGCCGCCGTTTACAACTTGAGTCGCTCAATCCGAGAAGGAAGCACCCCAGCTAAGATCCAGATACCATTTCGATTACCTGTTACCAGAAATCCGAATTCCGTTACCTTACCTGTACCCGTTAAAGTAAAGTTTTATTTCATCCTAGTTAACTTCAGTTTGTTTTCTAAGTCAAGCCTGCCCGTGTAACATTCGTTGGTTCGGTTGTTTAGGGGTCATTGCCCTTGTTCTAATTCGAGCTGCGAATTGTGTTCAGCGAGTGGGAATATATATACCGAGCGTAAATCATTCGGGTCATCTCCCGGTGACTTACGCTGTATATAAGATCCGTTGCAAAATTTGGTGTGAAATAAGAATTTGGGTCTGCCCTATTCGTATTAAACACTTAAATTTCAGAGAATATTATTTCAAGTATAATTCGCTTCTCAGTGGTTTGGGGGTCATTTTCCCTTGTTCAACCGAGCTAGCGGATTTATACGCAGAGTTTGTAGCCTTACGCTATAAAAGAATCATTTTAATAACCGTTTCCCACGTTTCCCAAATTTTCACGTAACATCCTATATTTGCCTAATTTATTACAGAAACCCGAGGATTAACTACGAGAGTATATTAGGTAAAATAAGCTTACCTGATTGCACTATTTGTTTAGACCAGCTGAGCACCTGCAAGGGAAAATATCCAAGAACTCCCGAATATAATTCGTAAGTGTAATTTCCCGAAACCCCGAGCTTTATAGATTTGACCGGCCGAGGACGAGAGGATCGCGGGCCCTGACAGCCGTGAACCGCACTCATAAAAGTCGAATATACGCAAACCACTAATTACGCTAATTTCTTACAGTAAACACCGCGTGCTAAACTAACCTGTTTGTTGCCCACGTGCTAGTATTAACTTTTAAAATTCCCTAGATTTGTTGTATGCAATTTAGGTTGCCTACCCCACGGGTATAATAAATTCCGTTATTTGATTTAATGTAATGGTATTCTAATAATTCCTGTATGAAGTGTTTTGACCTGTTAATCTTTACATTATTTTCAGCCTGTTATTTAGATAAGTAAGATATTGAATCTGGTAAGCAAATTATGTGAAAATTAAAGTTTCATTTAGTTGATTGTAAATAATTCATACACTTATGTTCAAATTAAAGTTCGTTTATTTAATTGTAAATATTTCATTTTAATCATTTCCAGTAATAAATACGTACATTATATATAGGGTGTATATGTATATCTGTATGTCATTAACTCATGCAAATATAATAATAAATTGTTTAATCCACTACCATTGGAAAGTTTATTTCGTTTCTTTAGTCTTAAATAAGGATTCTGGCTCTGAGCTACCCGAAAGCACCGGGGACCGTGACAACGCCGCTCATTTGTTTCTTCTTTCTTCTTTTTATTCCACTTGCTGTGGGCACTGGAGAAATTTCCTGTATAGATACTACTATTCTCTTTAAAGGTGGATTTTTTTTCTTATCAATTCCTTTATCATTTTCTTTGTCGTTATCTATTTCTTTTTCTGGTGTTTTATTCGTATTTCCTCTATCATTTTTTTTGTCGTTACCTATTTTTTGTTCTGGTTTCGCAGCTTGTTCCATGTTTCCATTTTCTTCTTCCTGTATTCCTAACTGGATTTCATTGATGATCGAGATATTCGGCTGGTCAGCTGTTTCTTCCTGAGTATTACCCGGCTCCAGAAGTCGGTTTGTTGTCTCCGCCGGCTCAAAAAACTCGTCTTGAAAAATTTGGGGATTACTTGGCCATATACTGTTGTGATTTTCAAATTTGCCGCTACACTTTATTAATTCCGTAATTTGTTTGCCGCTTCGTAGGAATGAATATCGCCGTTTTAATTAAAGTCTTATTTTGGGTTACCATTTCGCTGTTTTGTTTTGTCTTTCGAAGTTCGAGATATGTTAATAGTTTCTTTGTGTTAAAACTGCAGACTCTTGTTTTCCGCGTTCGACCTCGAACGCTTCCTGGAGCTCGGAGTGTTAAAAACGAATTCCTTCTAGAACTTCTTGCGTAACATTTTGTAATGTGGTGCAACCTTTTGAGGGGGGTGCTGATCACCGTTGCGCTTTTGAGTTAGTCGGCCTTAGATCTCCGCCAGACTCCGGTCTTCGAAAATACGATCAATCGAGGGCCGTTACAAGAGTGACAGTCAGACCCTTGAGACCGACGGTTGTAACGTTGCATATTCGTTTCCTTTTCATCGCGGCGCTTTGCTATCCTACGATTTACCGTACCGTTTTGTTTTGCTGTAAAGCAAGAGTAAATCGACTTAATCGTCGGATATATATAAGTGATAGCAAAATGTACGCCTTGGTTTTGGACAATTAAAGATTATAATTGCTCCTGTCGAATTTAGTTCGGATACTTGTGATGTAAAAGGAAATAAAGAAATATCGTGCAAGCGTTTTGCTGGAATTTGGTTCGTTCCCGTCGTCTGAAAAAATCTCTCTTCTGTCTCCACGCTAACTGACCTAGTTGGAAGCAACTAGTCCCTCTCCAGGGGGGCAACAGCTACATCTTGTCTCAACGCTGCCCCGAAGAACGCTGTCCTCCGGCCCTTTATGGTTTTTCGGCCCTACAACGAAATCGCCGTTATATGTGCCTCTACTCCGAACGTCAAGGTAAAGAATTAGTTTTTTTGTTGTGCAGTGTAAAATAAACATTTGTTTTTGCTCGCGTCAACTTGCAGAATTTCGCGATTTTGAACTCTTTTTTTTTAGACATCCCAAGAGCGATTGTCAATCGCTATTCATTTATTGTTTGTACAAGATATTAATATAGTATTTTAAGCGATCTTCAATCGCTATTCATTTATTGTTTGTAAAAGATATTAAGATAGTGTTTTTTCCTGTAAACTACGCCATTGACCACACAGATATATCGCAGTATAAATATTGTGAGTCAACGGCGTCGTTACCTGAACGTTCAAGGATTTTCATTGTAATTGTAATTTCAAACTATTTGCGTTATAACTCGTGTCATTTGATTGTATGGTCATATTCTATTTTATTATATGCGTTTTAAAGTTTACTGTCTCTTATTGTGTCTTTTGTACTTGCTGATGTAAGAATTTTGCAAGCTTTAAATATATAGGTGGTGGCACAATAAAGGTAGGTTCCATCCCCGTAAACTGTTGGCTTCTCGGCCTTCCACGAGGACCTACACAATCAGCTGGATTTGGAAGGTGGCGCCCACTTATTTTGACTCGCCCGGTACACAACTAAAGATTTTCTCCCATAAGCGATTTTCACGAACTCCCCCTACTCCTCTGAGCTAAGCTGTAGGCCCTTTTCCATCAAGATAGTTACGACTCGTCGAAAAAGCTCGATTGGCCTGTAACAAATTGGCGCCGCAACGTGGAACTTTTTTTGCGACTGTAACAATACCCGTGTTGAAAAATCCGCTTGTAGCATTCAAATGCTAGATGCCTAATTTCTTTGGTAGTTATTCCAAACAATCTGGACTCTAATAACAATATATGATCAACAAATTCTTTTTCTGCTTCCTCGTCAAATGTGGTAAAAAATCGTCCTAGGGCCTTTGCACATCCTTTGGCTCTTTGTTTAACATCATTTGCCCTTCGTCTCAATGTTGCCTGAGGAACGTTGAATAGTTTGGCTGCTTTAAGCCACCCCATTTCTTTTTTTTTAACAGCATCAATGGCATTTAACATTGCCTGCGTATCCCAAGATTGCCTGGTTGTTGTCCTTTGACGGATACCCACCATAGTGCAGCTGAAAAGTCATACATTGATATCAGAAATGTGAGTGATTGTAAAATGACATACCGAAAATACATGTCATTTTACCCTCAAGTACTACCATGTCATTATACATGCAACAACACAGATTCCTTTGTACTTACCTACCTAATTAATTTTTAAAGGCGGATTCAGGCTCGTACGCAGAACGTCGATGTCGCAGAAAGTCGTTGCTGTAGAAAGTTTGGAGAAATACATTGAAATGCGACTGTTCTTGCTCGTGCGCGCATCGTCGTGACGCGGCTAACTGTAAATTTACTTGGAAATGCACAGCGGCACTCAGATGCAGAAGTACGCAGAAGTTCAGCTTTCGACGTAGTTGTGTGTGCGTTTTGTATAGTACAAACATATTTTAGCAAAAATGGCAGAGTTGGTCATCGACGAGTTTCAACTAATTAACATAAACAAATAAAGAGAGGGTACAAGATATGGTGTTTGTCTGATCAGAAGGGTTATATCCTAAAATTTGAAATTTACCAAGGAAAAAATGCGACAATAGAAAAGAAATAAGAAAATTTTGGCCTTAACGAGAGGGTGGTATTACAACTAACTGAACCAGAATGGGAAAAAGACAGAATCATTTGTTTTGATAACTATTTTACATCGTTCAATTTATCGGAGAAACTGAAAGCAGAGAAAACCTGTGGAACAATAAGATCCAACAAGAAAGGTTTTCCAACTAATTTCATTTCCGATAAATCTCTCAAACGCGGAGAATATGATTACCGCTTTTCCAATATGAACATTGGTTTATGGAAATGGAAAGACAACAGAATTGTGCATATAGCGAGCAATTACCATGACAATGAAGAGGTAACAGTTCTCCACACACAGAAGGATGGAACAAAAACCAACATTCCACCTCCAACTGTTATAAAAGACTACAACACATACATGGGAGGAGTGGACCATGCAGACCGTCTCAGAGCTGTGTATGGCCTGGACAGAAAGTCCAAGAAGTGGTGGCACCGATTGTTCTGGGGTCTAATTGATATGACCTTTGTTAACGCATACCTATGTGATTTACTGCGATCTAAATCACAACATTCCACTGATAGATTTTCGCAGAGGAATTACTAGAGGCCTTATAACTCAGAAACAATGTAAGACTTCAAAAAATGTTCCAACGAACCTATTCGAGCTGCACCCGTAAAACGAAGAGGAACATCTTATTCAATACCAACAGATATTAGATTAGCTACTAGAGGTTCACACTGGATCAGAGAAAAGGGGAACATGTGAAGTGTGTAGCAAAAAACAAATACAATCCACACCATATTATATGTGCACCTTGTGTAATATTCACCTTTGTTACCATGAAAAAAAGAACTGTTTTGCGGAATTTCATGCTGTGGATGTAAATTGAATTTCTTTTAGTATACAGCATATACTTCATATTTGTTTCTTGTACTATAATTATAAATAAAGTTTGTTTACTCTTGCATCTAAATGAATGTACTTCCTAACTGTTGCATTGGTTTCAGAACCTGACGGTACCTCAAAGTACCACTTAAAATTTATGGAAAATAAAATACTGAAAAATTAAAAACAAATTGGGATACTTATTTAAGTTCAAATGAAGCTAAAACCACAAAAAGAAATAATTTTTTTCGTCTATTTCAACAGTCAGGCAACAAAGGGTTAAATACGCGTTAAACTACGCAAGAGCAAAAACCGATGTTTAAATACAGTCACTACTGCGCACAATAACGTAAATATTGTAACGAAGTTCTTGGGACAACGCATTTTTTAAGGAAATTTTCGCGTTGTTAGTTTACCGTTGGAGCGCGCGCGGCGCTGCAAGTGGAGTTTAGCGAAGCGTTTCCCCACTCCCGAGAACCGAAGGGCGAACAGACCGAGCGAGACCCAGATGGAAACTTGGTACAAAAGGAGCTCCTCGAGGAAAATCATTAACTTTTGAGTCCAGATCAGAAGGAAGAAGTCGAGCTTAGAAAACCTGTCCTGACCTGAACTTATAATCCGAATTTTGTACCCAAAATACAATTTACCGCAAACCTGAGAATCCTGCCTAAAATTCTGAGAAGTTCTGTCTTAATCTGGTGCAAACCGCATTCTGACAGCAACTACTTTTCTCTGTGCTTTTAGCCTAACCTGGGATTGGAATCCCGAGTTTTGCTAAACGCAATGCCAGTTTAAATAAACCCGTACACTGAATTAATCTAGTGCAAACCGCATTCTGCAAGTGTATCCTCCTGTAAATAAATCCCGAGTTTTGCTAAACGCAATCCCAGTTTAAATAAACCCGTACACTGAATTAATCTGGTGCAAACCGCATTCTGCAAGTGTATCCTCCTGTAAATAAATCCCGAGTTTTGCTAAACGCAATCCCAGTTTAAATAAACCCGTACACTGAATTAATCTGGTGCAAACCGCATTTTGCAAGCGTTTCCTATCCCGTAAATAGGCCCGAATAATTAAAGCAAATTCACGTATTTCGCCTCAGCTAGCGAAACCTCAGCGAATGAATTTACTACAAATCAAGTAATATAATTTTGTAGGCGAAGGCAACCTACGTTTGAATTCTGAATACGTTCTAATTTCGCCGCATTTAAAACACCGATAAAACACACCGAACTACGACCGCTTGAAATTCACAAACTTGATTCACCGCACCTGTACTAACTTTTAGTAACGACACCGTAGATTCCAGTCTGATATATCCTATGTATTAATAACATATTTGATTTATAATTTAGCAGCAGTAACCTAAGATTCCGAGTCCGCGTGGCTTCGAGTGGTCGACGGCGCTCCATCTCGTACGCAGCGGAAGACACGCCATTCGCGGCCAAAACCTGAACTACCGACATTCCAGGACCGGACTACGGCCAAATTAATTTCCTTTATAATACCCGTTTATTGTGTGTGTGTTCATTTAACTCCGAATTTGGAAATTTTTTTACTGCATTTTTTATTATAATAATCAAATACGTTAATTAGGCTAGATTTGTATAAGTAATAGGAATAAACATTATAAACTTTTAACAAACTTTATATCCAGCGAACCCTGGGCTACGAGCTTGCCCGGCACCGACCAGGAGTATTACAATATGCAACAACCGCGTTTCACGTATGTACTTCTGCGACATCGACGTTCTGCGTACGAGCCTGAATCCGCCTTTACAGATGAATAAAACAAAATATTGGTAGATCTACGTGTAGTATATACTTAAGGTTATAAACTGTAACAATTTTACTTCTTAAAGTATACAAATAATAATTCAAAATGCACTTGCCGCACAACACAATGAAAAGTTTTAAGCTTGTTTTACATTATACTTTTTTCGGCTAGAAACATTGACTAGTTTCATTACTAGATGAACTTGTAGAAACTTGAATAATGTAAATCAGAAAAAATGCATCCAAGTTTTCGTACTAGAATCAGCTAAACTTTTTTTCAAAACTAGTTCTGGACCAATTTTTGGCTCAAGTTTTGATACTATACCTGCGCAGTAGAGCTAATTTTGATACTACCAACCTCTATCGGTAAACTCAAACTTAACGGAACCTAACCTAAACAAGTGGCATGTTGTTTATATTGTTATAGCGTGTTAAAGATTTATTCTTTACTAGTATTTTGATTTATTAAGTATTATGTATTATGTATATTATACAACAAGCCGTAAAAAAGTGGAGCCACGAAGTTACAAAGGCAAAGTTCAGTAGTCACAAATGAACAAGCCCCTAAATTTAAATTATCACGTCGCAGCAACCAATTTTGACTCCATATTCTGGATTTCTGATTTGTCTTTTTATAGAGATCATAGATTTTCTTAAGTTTTAGAATTCCTCTCAATTTTTCTCGTTTTTTTGCAGTAAAATTCATTTTTTACACACTTAACCTCAATTGATACAAGTCATTCAAATTGATATATTTATTTTGAAAGTTGGTCATTAGAAATTAGGATAATCTTGGCGGTTGCGCACAAAAAATTAATGCGCTCGATTTTCATCATGGTCAAGTTGAACCAAATCTAGTATTGAATCTAGTACTTAAATCTATTCAAAGTTTCTAGACAAAAAAAGTATAATGTAAAACAAGCTACAGCAACGTGGAATACGTTTTTTGAGGTTAGTTTCCACACATCTTAGTTGAGCACCAAATTATTTACAAACGTGAAGCTACAAAGAACAGTAACTTTCCGCTAGCTGGCACACGTAGTTTTAAAATAAACAGCAGTACCTATGTCATTTTACACGCTATGTCGTTTCAGGACACATTCCCCTACTAATTTATTGATATAATTAACTGTACTAAAGTAACATGACTAACCTGTATCACTGTAAGAGCATCCCTCATATGCCATAGCCGCCAAGGGTAAAATTTTTGCAGCCCTTCCTTCCATATCAACAAAAAACAGGCGATAACATTCACAATAACCTGGGCACATGCGGTATCCTAGATCCACTGTATACCATATACCAATCAGTGTACTGCTACTATCCTAACTTACCACACTATACGTCGAACTATAATATAGCCTAACACAGCTTAGGCTACTTCTGCATTATAATTTTTGGTGAAATAAAGATAAGATATTTGGATTCTCTCATGAATATACCTACCTATACTCCGTTCCATACTTCAGAGACAGTACGGCTAGGATAGGGCTGTGCAATCCTTATGAGAGATTTCTTGTCGACGTTGCCAGTTCTCGGCAACAAGCGATGTTCTAAGTTTACGTATTTTAGTCAGATCGGAGGTTCCCAACATGTTTCTCAGCCGATGGTCGATGCCCGAGTTTGTAAGATATCTACTTACAATGAATATCAAAATTTCGGAGTAATATTACCGCAATTATATTATATTATAAAAAAATATCTCATGCCTATTTTTTATTTAGTTATCCCAATGAATAAATAATAAGTGTTTGATTCCTTTTTTGCACTTTAAACGCTTCCTAACAATTTAAAGGTACTTACTTTCTAATGGTGCATAATGGCACACAATTAAGGTATTTAAGTAATTAACATATCTTATTAGCTGAAATGGAATTTTGGAAATATTTGTATTGTAGGTTTGGAATGTTAATTTTACGATGTAATTAATGTCATGCATATTTAAGCTGTTTGCCTATATTTATTTTGTTAGTCTGTATTTCAGAGTTGCATCGCGGATTATTTCTATCGCATTGGTCATTGTTACTTTCATTGTTGATTATTGTTTTTTGTGTTATTAGTTATTGTTACGTGTTGTTATAGTTGTTCATTTTTGTTGTTGATTGTTATTTTGTGCCCCTAATTTGCAACGGGAAATGGCGCATGTAATAGTTCAACGGAAACGTGGTCAACACCTCATAGTGTCGGAGAAGCAGATCATAATGAATCTTGTGTACTATCACTTGAATCGCAAATATTCGTTGTTTTTTTGTTATAAATACATGTATTTTTTTAAGTTGTTTTTATTATTATATTATGAAAAAAAAATTAAACTACCACCCAACAGTGAGGAATGCTTTCTAAAAACGTAGAAACAAATTTTAGCTAATGAGTATGACCAGCACGTATTTTTCAAAAAATTTGTTTGAATACCGCTGACAAAAGTGTGGTTAGTAAAGGGAAAGGCTGTGACGCCTAATTATAAGACGGCGACAACAAGATTAATTCCCCTCATAAAAAAAATATCAATTAACTAAATCCTAAACAAGGTCCAGAATCAAGGACAAGGGTTCGACTAGCAACAGCCGAAGAAGGGTGGTTCGATGTAAGCCTAGGCGCCACCTGTTTAAAAAAAACCTTTCCTCCTTGAAGATAGCCTTCGGTAAACAGGAACCTTCCCGGATGTGAACTTACCTTGTTTGGTAATTTTAAACTTACTCTCCAAGACAGAAATAAAACACAGTTATTGACCGAAATCCCAATATATAATGATCAAAAAAAAACTTATCATAGACCAATACAAATATAAGTATATATATGCAACATCCAAATCATGAATAAAAATCAGGAACACCCCGAGTACATATTTATATGTATATGTATATGAATTCACATTCCAATTTACAATGAACGGACCACAGTACGCTACTGTCTCTGATTTTTAAATTATTAACAACTAAATAAAAAAAAAATTATTACCAGGGATAGCAATAATGCGTAAGTCTATTATAACGTTAAAGAAGCGTTATTCCGCTTCTACAATAATGAAATCACCCCGCAACCGTTCTAGGTCGACGATATAAGAGATCTCGTATATGTAAGCTAGATTAATAATTCCCAAAATAATTGTCATATACGCACGGAAAGTATTAAAATACGCAGAATTCTCCCTATCATGTGATGAACTTCTAATCAGAAGATAATATCTCGTACCCTGTAGGCCATTTAACAATTCTTAAATACAAGGTGAATTAAATCTGAACAAACGTGTTTATAATTAAAATATTTAAATGATTACAAGAATTCTGTCGAAGATTGATTTTATTTCACAATAATTCTACTATGCAATTAACGAGTTGTCGTAGTTAGTTTTTATCTAGGTCCCAAATTTCTGTGGGCTTATCAACCCAACGCAGGTACGTAAAAGAAAATTTTCTAACCAACCTTGAGCGTCGCTGTCTCGCTTACCGCACATCTGCCTATCGATCGTACTAAACGGAACAGGTGTCTGGAAATTCTTGGCGGAACGTAGAAATGCGATCTATTTTCGGACGATTCAACGCTTCCAACTGATAACTGCTTAAAGTCAAAGATGCCCCTTTCGGCAACTGGATACGCAATGCCTAAATAATACAAGAGACTAAATAAAGCGGAAAGAAAGATAGAATAAAAATTCTCGGCTTACCAAAGATGTTAATCGGCAATAAGAAAAAAAAAACCTCTTCAAGGGTGTAATAAATTGGTAAAAACCCAGGGAAAATCTCACTAACACCACAAGGTTAAGATTTCCCTAATACTTGAACTTTTCAAACAAATTAGGAATAAATCCTTGGTCGAAATTGACCGCGATGAAAATCAAGCTACACACTTGTCAGGTAACAAAACTGTTCTGCCCGCTCGAGGAATCTAAACTCCACTTGACATTGAAACTCATCATGCGCGAAAAGCAAAATTTGAAACTGAAATATCAAGGCGCGCTAAACACACGCTCAAAATTGAAACAATTCAGCAACATACACTGTGCGTCGAAATCGCACGTTACAGATTCCCCCCCACTAAACTTTTACGACGACCAAAACCTTGGTCCGAGAAAAAGGTACGAAAAACCCAAAATATGACGTAGTCATCCCAGATGAAACCGAAGCGAAGAAAACTATTCGACGAGAAAAAGGGTGAAGAACAATAACGTGAGTCTTCCAAACGTCCACAGCATACATTCGAGATCCAAACTACTGGAAAAAAAAATCTGACTGAAAACCAAAACCCAACCCCATACAAAACACACCTACCTGGATGGCAGAAAGGAATTCATTCCAAAACCAGGGGCAAAGTAACACTACCAAAGGGATCGAGACAGTTCCTCGCCGTTGGATGGAAAAGCTGCGTCGCTGAACTGCTTACCGCACATCTGCCTCTCGATCGTACTACACGGAACAGGTGCCTGGAAATTCTTGGCGGAACGTAGAAATGCGATCTATTTTCGGACGATTCAACGCTTCCAACTGATAACTGCTTAAAGTCAAAGATGCCCCTTTCGGCAACTGGATACGCAATGCCTAAATAATACAAGAGACTAAATAAAGCGGAAAGAAAGATAGAATAAAAATTCTCGGCTTACCAAAGATGTTAATCGGCAATAAGAAAAAAAAAAACCTCTTCAAGGGTGTAGTAAATTGGTAAAAACCCAGGGAAAATCTCACTAACACCACAAGGTTAAGATTTCCCTAATACTTGAACTTTTCAAACAAATTAGGAATAAATCCTTGGTCGAAATTGACCGCGATGAAAATCAAGCTACACACTTGTCAGGTAACAAAACTGTTCTGCCCGCTCGAGGAATCTAAACTCCACTTGACATTGAAACTCATCATGCGCGAAAAGCAAAATTTGAAACTGAAATATCAAGGCGCGCTAAACACACGCTCAAAATTGAAACAATTCAGCAACATACACTGTGCATCGAAATCGCACGTTACAAGGCATTAGTACGTGATTAGTACCTGTTAAGCGCTCAGGAATACAAAAGCAGGATTTATTTATGATTGACAGGTGTAAACTCATTTACAAACAGTTTTGTGCTGAAATATGGCTACATCGCTTTGCATTAAAGCCCATACTGACTCTGAAGTGTGGAACGGACAATAGTAGATATTCTGTAAAGAAATTGACTTAGGATGTTTTTGCATTCAACGCACCGTAGTTTTAACTGCAGATAGGCTTGAAAACCCAATTTGTCATCAAATTTGACTTAGGCTAGTTCTGCGTTAGACCGACGATATACTTAGACCCACGGCCCAGTTATCCCTGTTTCCCAGTTAAACAACTTGACCTTATGGGATGGAAGCTTGGACATTGAAGAAAGCAGACATTAAAAGATTGGAAGCAGTAGAGATGTGAATTTACAGAAGATTACTAAGAATATCGTGGACAGAAAGAGTGACAAATGAAGAGGTGCTTAGAAGAATGAATAAGGAATTAGAAGTAGTGGAAACAGTACAAGAAGAAAACTACAGTATTTCGGACACATTATGAGAGGACCAAAATAGACATTGCTACAACTCATAGTCCAAGGAAAAGTACAGGGAAAAAAGGAACGTTGGACGAAGAAAAACACCCTGGCTACGCAACCTCAGAGATAGGTATGGCTGCAGCACCATCGAACTATTTAGAGCAGCCGTGAATGAAGTACCAATAGCTGTGATAATTGCCAACTTCCAATAAGTAGACAGCACCCTCAAGAAGAAGAATAAATGTATCGAAAATTATAAAATTTTATTTTCTAGCAGTTCTTATGACAAATATATAATATAACCCTAGCACAGATAAGGTCAATAAGAAACATTGCACATACTTTGTAATAAACTGCATATTTTAATATATTTTTTAACACTTCAAAACTACGCCAATAAAACTTTCAGTAATTCATTAATATTGCTTACAGTCACAAAACAACACTTTTCAACTGGAACGT
>JABXWE010036382.1:0-13816 GCA_014611495.1 Limonius californicus
ACAAGGTACAGAAAAGAAATAATAAGTTATACCTAAAATTTGTGTAAACTAACAATAGGGGGGGGGGGTAAAAACACATTTCCAAAAATTAAAATTTCAAACAGATAGTATTTATTAAATTCTTTGATATGATTCAAACAATCTTGGGATTTCGAATGTAAACATATAACAGTTGCGAAAACATATAACTTTCATTTTTTTATATGATATGACAAGCTTGCAATTAGAAATAATATAATGTCGTTAATATGATTACTTTTAATAAGCAAGATTGTGCTTTCCCTGTTAAATTTAATATGATCAGCTGATTGTCTGTAGTTATTTAAAATGATACAAATATTCATTCGAACTATCAGAAAAGGGAGAATTTAAAAACGATTTTCTAGTAATCTGTGGAACAATTTCTGTGGTTTGAAGAGCGCAATTCTGTTAAATTTCAATTGACCAAGATTAGTAGAAATTCTATTAAAGCCAGCCCTGTGTTGTAGGTGTAACATGCATGGCAGAAACACTGTATTAGGTTGTAGAACGATAGGGTTATCTTTATGGCATATCTGCCACAAATGAGCAATTACTTAGCACGAATGGGATGTGTGTTGCAAATGTAGCGGAGAATGAAAGCTAGATATGTCTGGAATTATGAACGGTCTTGTTGATCCTTTGAAATTGCAAGAGCCTGTAGTAAAGCTTTGTTTTATTCTTTGCTTTGTGCCTGCTCATTCTTCTAACAACATGTGCGTGGTAGGTGCACGTATAATGGAAGCATCATAATCTTGACAATGCCAGATTGAATATGAGACAGGATTTTAGGTTTTTTTCGTTTGTGTTGAAACAGCCGTTAAATTGTAGAATTCATTTTTTATTAACAAGCTACTTTTTAATCACGTGGAAATTCTAAAACTAGGGATTCTTATGAGTTTTACTGTAGGACAAAGACACCATCAAAAGTTTTTTAAACTCTGTGGTTGGTCGAATGAAAAGCAATTAACAATTAAGAAACAAAACAAACAAAAAATGTTACCAATTCAACGTGAGTGTTTTTTATTGCCTACAAATTTATTCAGTGTAATAAATTGATTCAATTAAACAGGGATGTCAAATAATTTTATTATAGCATTGACATTGCCAGTTACTGTTCATTTGTCAAGCGTATTTTGATTACTTAAGCCAATTAACCGATAATTCAATTTGAAGTACATGATGGCTAAGCTATAAAACATGAGTACCGATAATGTAATGTATCGGTAGTTGTAAATTGGTTTTACAGAACATAATTTACTGATTTTCAATGCAGATGTTTTTACATTCACGTTTTATTCGTTTGAGGTTTAATTTATTACATGCGTTGTAGTTCCTTTAAAAAACATCCCTATACAGTAGAAGCTGCTTCTTGCATAAGTGTTATTTACTGCGGTTGGCACCCACAATACTACTCATGAGACAAAGGCTTTGTTGTTTCAACATTAAAAGTTGAATTGACAGTAGTTAGATCACACATGGTAAATCTTTGATAGCTTGATTATTAACGTTTTATTCTAACACCTAAGATATTATTTCTAGTCTTAACAAATTATTACTGAACACCTTACACGAGGTAGTATTTTCAAGGTACATGATTCAAAAGCGACTAAAACCTTTATAATATATTCCCGTCGATTATGGTTTTTCTATTCAACACTTTGATTTTTTCTTAGAAAGTCCATTGCTATTTAAATATTACGAAACAAAATTCACGTTCACTCCTTGGATAGGTACTATAGAAAAATTAATTTGGTGGAGTAAAATTTGCAGCGAAGTTTACATTAAAAAACCTTTGTTTCAAGATACGTTACGGAAACTGCGACAGTTCTGGTACTATGTGCTATTGGGAATACAAGATTTCGTTGATTTGTTAATAACCCACAAGCATTTACTGTAGCGGCAATACAGGCGTGATTGATTAGAAACACGGTATTTGTTAAAAGTTTATAACCAATTTATATATTTAGTGTTTTTAACGAGTGTTGTAAGTAAGGGTATTATAATCATGTTATTATTATTAAGTAGCTGCAGTAAATATACGGATTTGCTAACATAGTTTAGCGCATTGCGCTTATTAGAAAATGTACGACGAAAGTCGCAGTGTAAAATATTGTGTTGAGTTGTTGCGAATGGATCGTCGATCTAAGTGAAGTGCTATGTAATATAATACCCATGGTGAGGCTCCACACCCCATGAAGAAGTTTGGCCTGCAAGGCGGAAGGTCTGAACTCCAGTTGGTATCCTTGCTCTCACACAGGGTTGTCGCGTTCATTCGAACATAGGTATCCAATTATTTAAAGCGATTGGGTAGGCTACCCCCAAGATATCCAGTCGGGAATATATCTACTCAAATTTTGGGCTGCTTATTCAGTAATTGTGCTGTTTGGTTGGAAGTTGCAGTTAGAAACTGAATGGTCTTGATTTATCATACAAGTTGTAATTCTTATTTTATTATTAGAGCATCGTGCTCTTACTGTATAATGAAAGAACAAATTGCGTGCATCTAATTTATTATTAGAGCTGTGTGTCCAGTAACGATGAGGTGCGCTCTGTAGTTTTGTAGTGTGGTCTATAGCTTGCTGTGTGCTTCATAGCTGTGCTGTGTGATTTGTAGCTGTGCGGTGCGCTCTGTAGCTGTGCAGTGCGCTCTGTAGCTGTACTGTGTGCTCCATAGCTGTGGTGCGTGTTCAAAATAAAATAGTTCAGCTGCATACCCGCTGATGGTACTACATACCCACGTAGGAAGATGTATGATCATCTAGCATGGTTATAAACCAATCCTGATGTTTGCATTGGGTAGCCAATATTTTCAGAAGTTAGTTTTGTTGTAATCTCACCGACAGGGGCAAAAGGCCCCGTTGAGGAGGTCAATTTTTTTATGTTTGTTTAAGTCGCGTTTCTAACACATAACTAGTTAATTTTGACCATTTCACCGAATGAGTTATTCTAAATACAGCTAATTTTATGATAAACACTGAATAAATAAATAATTGGAAACATTAATAATCCAAAAACTTGTCTGTGTTCCTGAGTGCGCAAGGAAATTTTGAAAATAAGAATATTTAGGGGATTCTACATGTAATTGAGTTACAGATATGCTAATTTTTGTGTACAGCTTCTATTCGTTTTGAGTGGAAGTTAAAACACACGCCTATCACGTAAATATTTTAAGAGGATAAAGTACCAAAATAATAGTAGTTTTGAGATATCGTAGATGTTTTCAGATCTTCATCTAATTAGCTCGCGGTGGAAACGTGTTGATTTTGCGCTATCTATCAAGTATCGTGTTTATTGAATATGTTCAACAAAATTTGTATTAGCCGATATTAATTACTACAGCATATGCTTATAAGATCACTAAGCGATATTGTTTTGATGATCTCTACTTAAGTGGAACATGCTTTTGGTAAATTAGGTACATGAAAGGCAGTGGAAAGGACTATCAACTCTCAGGTAGGTGCAATAGAGTGTTTCCTCCTAGAGTCTTGCTTAGATTTATTTTGAAACTATCATTTAATAGAAATTTGTCTTTTTCCTGTAATTGATTTTGTTGTTTAGACGCGGTATTTGATAGTGAAATGAAAATATTCTCCAGAACATGGATGAAAACTGAATAAAGAAACAGCAATTATGATTAAATGACAACCTCCAGAAATAAAAACAACAGTTTTCCGCTTCTCAACTATCAGAAAATGCAAAAAAGTTCAAATTCAAATTCTACGCGATCGCCGATGATTATTTCCCCTGCATTCACTACGATGGGAGAGAATTTAGAATACCTTCTGATGGTGACAACTGTTCTATAAATAAAGGAAATGTTATTGTTTTTAGTTGAAGCGATTTTATTTGGTATGGAATTTCTTGTTAATTCAAATGTAACAGAAAATGTATTAACTTATTCAAAGAATCTGTTTTTACAGGAAAACTATAGTGCTCTAAGCAAGTTGTACATGTGAATTCTATGTATTCTGCTACATGAATGTATTCTGTACTCGTATGACCTGATTTCGTAGCGATTTGTATTGTTATTTACTTGATCGCAGTGCCATCATTTCCACTATTTTTTGCTTATTAACAACCTTTTATCTCCTCATTTGCAGTAAAGCTTAAGACAATATGCGTTTCAGAGATTTACGATATGCTCGCGAAACATGTAAGACCACCCCACCGTAGAACTGTATCTCGGTGGTCTATTTAAACAATACGTGTGTAAATCTACACACACTGTGAGTACCAATTTTTTATTAGCATTAAGTGAATTCAGACGTTGCATTTGCATTATGTCGTAGCTCTTCAAAGTCTATGAATATATTCAAATCTTAATAACAATTTACGATGGTTAACCCATTCATTAGAAATAACTAAAGATACAGCTGCACATCAGTATATTATTTTTAAAATTAAGGCTATCGGAAAGTATGACGTTAGTATCCTTATATCCTTAATTTAAGACCCTTTTATAACGAACATTACACACAATAATTCCAAATAATACATTTTAGGAGAAGTACTTTATGTAGACGAGTTTACGTAACTGTTAAATTGAGTTTAATGAAGCAATAACCCAAGCAGTTTTAAAGACATGTATGGTCAGATTATTACGCTTAAACGGCATAATAAGCCGATTACAAACTAATTTATTAGTGAAATGTACCGAATCTAATAGGATTTGCAAATAATTACAAGGTTTATATTAACTTGACAGAATTCGTCTAGCTGTAATCTAAGGAGACAAAAACATTTCCTTGGAATTATATCTTGATTTCTACAATTTTTTGTAGGATTGATTTTCTAAACTAAAACATCTTGTTGGCCAAACGATTACAGGGTGGCTGATTCTTCATTACTCAACATACAGTGTTTGTAAAAAGTATGCAACATACCGAATAAAACTGAAAGAACTGATTTTTTGTAAAATTCCTGAAACGCTTTGATTTTCTCTTTTTTATATTAGTTGGCCAAAACAATTAACCGATTTAAATCTTCGGATTCTTTTAGAAATGGAAAGTATCGGACCGGAAATTAACTAGCGTCTCTCTCTCTCTCCTTCAGCGTGTGTCTTGCTAGCGTTGGACGTACGTCTTTCCCATCTTTCTTCACTTTCCCCTATCCACCGCTTCTCTTTGCTATAGCTTTCCAGCGGATTTTTTAAGGTTACCTTCCCATCTCATCCTAGGCCTTCTGGTACTTCTCTGCCTGTCCATGGTCGCCACACTGTTATCCCTTCTGTCCAGCTGTCGTCGTCTGAACGAATAACATGACTAGCCTATTACCACTTTAATCTTGCCACTCTTTCAACTACATGTTCCACTTTTGTCTTACTTCTCACCCAATCGTTTGTCATGTGGTTTCTCAGACAAACGCCTAACATGGCTCGATCTATAGCTCCCTGTGCTCTTTCTAATAAGTCGATGGAATGTTTTGTTAGTGACCAAATTTCCAATCCGTAAGTTATATTTGGAAGAATACATCGGTTGTATACTTTAGCTTTTAGATGCTGAGCCAGTTCAGCTGTAAATGTGTATCTTAGCTTATCGAAAACAGCCCAGCCAAGTCGAATTCTGTGTTTTATTTCATTGTCTTGACCGTTTATTTCGAATATTCTGTCCCATATAACCATTTCTAGTTTTGTGTTGCCACATTTAATTTGCAGATCGATTGGGTGATGACTGGCCATGACTTTTGTTTTTGATTTATTTATGTTAAGACTTATTTTGCTGATGAATTCCAGGAGTTCCGTTACCATTTCCTGTAGGTAATTGATTTTCACTCTCCGCTACGAGTACCACATCATCTGCAAATCGCAAGTTGGATAACTTTTGTCCATTGATATTAGCGCCTTTTTTGCCCAATCCAGCACCTTAAATGTATCTGCTTGTTCTACGGGTTGAAAGTAGTCTAACTGGGAGGATATTCTATTTGTTATTATTTTAGTTAATAATTTATGTAGGTGCGATGGGAGTGAAATAGGTCAGTCAATTCCAACTAATTAATGGTGGACAATTTAAACATTGTTGTTGGGTAATTTTTTCATAATAAACTAATTCCAATTAAAAATAAATTCGAACGTTATGTGCATTTTTCACAAAAAAATTGTTATGGGGCACCAATTATTTTATGTCACCCTCTAAATGGTGAAGAGATCTATCGAAATTAGGAGGAAAAAATAGAATTGCCATTTAAAAAACATAATTAGACGTCATCATGTAAGAATAAATTAATGACAGAGAATTCATGAATTAGCTGTAACTGACTTTATTTGTAGCTGTAAATAGTAGAGAGATGTAAAAAGCGTTTTACTTTTTAGTACTCTATTCAGATCAACATTAAATGTTTTAACTTATTTGTGACTTTCATTTGAAAATATATGAAATTCCTTATTTAAATGTGGTATTCGTCAGAATTATTGACTTCAGAAATTAATTTTATATCAACATTTTTAGTTTAAATTAACAGTTCTCTTAAAGCGGAAGTTGAATGACGCAATATAAACTTTGATTGCACGTATTGTAATTTATTTATTTGCACTTTTCTCCTTGTCATTTTTCATTTGTAATGTTTTGCGTTAATAATATCCCCTCTTGTTTTATTTTCAATTTTTTAACATTATTACTAAACATTCATGCATTTTTGTTATATTTTTAATATTTAATTACTTAATTAAATCACCTTCTGGCTTTCAGTGCAGGCTTCCTTTTAATACAATTAGTAAAATCATGAATGGAAGGTGATATAAAAGTAGTTTATACAAAAAAAATAATAACATAAAACGACTAAAATAAACAGAATTTCAAAAATTCAACACTATACGTAAAACACTTAACTGATACTGTGAATTGCACATTACAAGATTTATTATAAAGCTTAGACTTCAAAGAGCAATCTCATGGTAACACAACATCGATAATGCAAAAAATATTGAAGACTCACAACGCCGAGGCGCACTATATACAATATAATAAAAAAAATTAAAATATGTAATCACATGATGTTACTTTTAAATAAGTTATATTTTAAATTTACTTTTTTTGCGTGCCGCCCTAAAAAAGGTTTCGGACTGGGGTCGCACCTGTATAGCATTGCGTCCGGTGCACTGCTAGGCGCCAAATTCTAATCTACCTATGGACCGAGCAATCGTTAAAAGAAGAAAAAAGTTTGGGGACCGCGGGCGGCTGTCCATTTCATTTTCCTTGTGTTTTCATTGGAAGAAATAAATACAAGGTACGGCCGGTACGTAACATGACAGCTACGACATGCCTTGTAGCACTCACAGGCAACCCTAATTTGAAAACTCTTTGACCGCTGGTTAGTATTGATAGCACCAAACAATTTTGCGCATTGGACTTTACTGTTTTCTAAGGAATTAGACTATAAAAACCGAGTATCTTGAAAAAATAGCAAAAACGCCGAAACATCAAACATATCATTTATTCCTCGGTACACACCCTACAGTTATTACATTTAGATTTATTCCCAAAATGTTCACCTAATTTTGGAATCGCATTGTAAACTGATAATTAGCTCCACATTGTTATTTAATTCTCAGATACGAGAAAAGAATTAAATATCCTAAATCAATTATAATATCAGAAAACAATTTCAGTTAATTGAAATTTATATCAAATACATAAATTCATTTAATAAATTTTGAAGAGAAATCACAAATATTGTGTAGTTTCAATACGGTTTTAAGTAGTTCGCATGCAAAGTTTTACTTTTTGTTACCCCACAGAGCAGGATTTGAACCTAAACTGTTGTTGATGGTACCTAGTAATTGGTTAATTTCGAATACCTTCTCTTGTAACTATAATTTTACGGTAAATACATGGTGGCTAATGAAAAGTCAGCCCCTTTGTATATGAAATATCAAAATGAACTATTATTTATTAAGCCTTATTTAGAAATAAAGATGTGAGTCAAAACTGAAAGGGAACTAATGTTAAACGGTTTTTTGATTTTCCCGGTTATTATACATTTTACTCGTTCATTTGTTTAAAATTCTGAATAACACAGAAACAAAATGGCCTTCTCTAATTACTAATCCCAAAAACGGGGCGGCTTTAATTTAGAGTTTTATGAAACTTTAGTACATTACTAGGAATTAGCTATCCCGAAGCTTGGAACTTCTCAGCAGTAATTTGTACAGGGCCAAATGTTAATGTTTTGGGGCTACTATGGCGGTTTTAATTAAATTACATGAGATTTGTACTTTATACGTGGTTCCATCCTTGACCCTGTAATAACTCGAGTATTACCCAAGCAGTGTAATTATTTCCAGCTTGACTACTAAAAGAACAAACTTACTTTGCATAATATGCTTACATCTCTTCGCATGTTTGTTATATTTTGCTTACAAGTTAGAAGAATAGGCATAAAGCATGTTTAAAAGTGGAATTGTATACCAAAAGCAAGTTTTACGTAAGACCAACAAAACTCTACTTTGATCTCGCTACCTAAATCAAAGAGAAATTCAAACACGTTCGTTCCCAATTCAGCGTAAATAATTCTATGGGTTGTATTTGTGTTGGAAGGCGGATACTACAAGGGAGGTGCTCGAACAGTAGCTTTATCCTGACAATTGCTGAGAGGCTTCAATTGATCAAGGAACTAAAATACAAATTATGCAGATGCTGTCAGTGGTAGCAACGGGACGTAGATTTCCCGAAGCGACGGGAGAGAAGCCCTCGAAAAATGAGAGACTGATACCTGAAAGCTCGAATTACTCAGGTGGATTAGATTAGATTTGTCCCGAAATATAATAAGAAATCTCGTTTCATTTTATACAACCGGAATTGATCGTAATATGATCATCTTGCTACAAATTTAATTTTTCTTGTAAAAGCGTTGAAACGTCCAATTCGGGAAGTAAGCGAACACAACTGATGAAAAGCAAATTAAGCACGTGTAAAATATTGTTCAGAAAAAATCTGAATTTTTTCAACTTTGTTAAAACCTCCGAGATAAAGTAGCAGCAACGGGACTATAACAGAATTCTGGATGAAGCTTGTTTCCCCGGAGGGTATATAACATATTGAAATGCATCTAAACTTTAGAAGGAATTTTCCCAAGAAGTTTTGTACTTATTTTCTCCTTATTTTGTTCGAAAATACATATATGCATGAAGCTGTTAACACATGCTACATGCATGTTTTATTCAGATTTGCTTGTCTGCAACATATGCACGTTTAAGCAAAGTACCTGCATTTACCACAAACGACTACCTGCAATACTTTCATATTTTCATAAACATAATCCCAAAATATTGTGTTGTGTAACAAGGTAGTTGCCGTTACACTTATTACTTCTTTGTTTTCAAACAGTTTTTTGTTGACGCCGAATCTAAAATCGTACCAACAGTAGTGCTATACATGATACAACAAAATATAAGCATTTAAAATACAAGACGTATGGCTACACAATGTTATTTAATGTAATCTAATTTAACAGAATCTTCCCACATAGACGCCATTTAATATTCCTTGTGACATTTGTAGAATAAGTGCAACATGTCACAACACACCCACAATGTATGAGTTATGCTCTCGGAACTGGCGGCGCATCTTTCTTCATTCATATTCATTCCGCATGAATTAAACATGCGAATATTGGTATCCTGGCACGATCAAAGAGAAGGGATTGAATCACTCGTTAAATTTTATAAGAGCACATCGGGTTAACTAAAAATAGTCGTGAAAGTAATTATAATGGACGATCAGCAGGTGTTCGTGACTGATCAATTTCTTATATGGAAAACGAAAACAGGGAGTATTAAATATTTTAGATTAACATTAATTAGAAAGTTTTTATTATATTTAATTCCAAAAACGAGCAGAAATTAATGAGTAAATATGCTAGGTGTGTTATTTCCTCATCGTTGTTTAAACTGCTGTTAACGTTGTTACGCAGTTCTTATAAACCCAATGCATAAAACTTTAATTATCGGCAAAACTGTTAAAACTCTAAGTAGGCTATGAAGTTTTGCTGCAGCTCTCCATTTCTGGAACTAATTACACCAGAAATGCAGATATTTCGTCTGCAGAGAATGTTCGCATTACTTTCAGCAGCAAGTTGTTAAGTTTTACCAAAGCGGGAGGTTTCTTTGTTTTTTCTTGAATTTCAAGTAGAATATTCAGAAGATATTTAAGAAGAAGTTTCCTATACTTTTTTGTGTATCAGAAATTATCTATCTTTTATTCTCGTACTAATTCCTTCAATATTTATGTGTTATAGTTTTAGCAGACACACGATTGGATTAGAAAAATTCCAAATATTGATTTCCATTTTTCGTTTATTATCGTATCAGAATATTTGCTAAAAAATAATACAGATAGTAAAACAATTGACAATACGAAACAAGATGAACATTGCATGTTTTCGTATTAGGTTTTGCAATTTATTCATTGAAAGCGTGCAAAATGCAGTAATAAAGTTTATAAAATCAGTAGTTCTAATTTTAAATTTTAAGAAGTGGTTTATTTGAAATAAAACTGTAATTAAACGAATTTGTACAAAACTAAAATATAGAACTACAGTAAAACTTCCGTTATTCGAAATTCTCTTCACCTGGAACATCTTCGGCAGTAGCAATTATACTATATTTGGCATCGTAATTTGTTTCGGTAATTCGAAATTCGGCAAGTCAAAAATTTCTTCAACTCCAAACTTTTACCCGGAATTCAAGTGAAAATTGCTTTTTGTAAATCGAATGTTTTGGGAATCCCCTTCTAATACGGAAGCGAAATATGTAGGTATCAGCTTTTTCAAAACTATAAGGCTTCGACAAGCTAAAACTGTTGTAATAAAGCTGATTTTGGACAGTACGCTTTCGAATATGAAGTCTATGATGTTCCTTCAGCCATGTTACGAAAAAATGTATTAAAGCAACAACCTCATCAAGCAGGTGAATGAATGAAATGAAAACACAGTTAAAAGTCAAGGTTTCAAAGGAATGGTTTAAGTGAAAACAATGTTACTTTAAGGCTTGAGCGATCGCATTGATGTAAACAATGAGGTTATGACAATCGACTATCCATTTAAAGTTGATATTTTGGAAGAGTTTACGACGGTAACTGAAAGTATTGATAATGAAAACGCCGAAAAATTTGAAATGCAAGTGGAAAAACCTTATAAGCGTTTAACATAATTCCAAACTGTTTGATGAAAATGCGCAGGATGAACATTACAACAAAATTTGGAAAATTATTATGAAAACCATTTGAAAAAGATGCGCACACAGACTATGAATTATGCCGAAATTTTTTTGAGTGTGTCAATATAAAGCGTTGATCTACGATGCATAATTACATACAGAGTGGATCAATGAAAACGAAACAGACCCGATTTTTCACACTTATCGATATTTTTTAAAAACCCCCTGAACCTGTCAATTATTGTTTTGAGGGGAAAACTTTTTATTTTCAACATTGTCACTTCAATCTCCTAGGAGTGGTGAGCTTCACCCCTAAAATTTTAAATGGGAAAGGGGGCCGAGTGATACGTCATTTTAAAGGAAATTAAATTCTTGTTTCGACGCTTCCTAGTTTTTCAAATTTGGATACGTGGATTTCGAAAAAATGCCTTTTAAACATAGTAACCCGATAAAAACCAATAATTCATGATTTTTTACTTTTACTATAATTTACACCAGTAGTGTTTTTTGATTAAGAAATTTACCTTCACTTTCACTTTATTAAATGTTCGAAATGTTGACCACTAGCATCCATACAGTAGTACAGGTTTTGTTGAAAACGGTTTCGGACGTTCTGAAGCATTTCTGGGGAAATTTTCCGGCATTCGTTGTTGATCCGTTGACGCAGATCATTTACGGATTCTGGCTGAGTACTATAAATTTGACATTGCACTTTTGAGTCACGTTTATCTCCGTCCTACTTGAGGTACCCGTAAGTTGACAACAATTGCTGGCACATCCCGTGCTAGTATTCGAAGAATTTTATAAACGGCCATAAATTACATCCGTATAAAATCCACCTTGTCTAAGAATTAAACGAAGATGACTTTGATAGACCTTTGGATTTTTGCGAGGGTATGAGTGAACGGATAATTCTTCTTCTGTCTTAGCTTTCTCCGTCGGAGGTTGCTTATCATAACGGCTATTCTTATCTTTGACGTGGCTGCTCTGAATAGTTCAATTGATGTCATTCCATACCACTCTCGTAGGTTGCGTAGCCAGGAAATTCGACATCGGCCAAAAGTTCGAACTTTCTTTTTTTGATCGTATATAATATTTCCATTTCTTTATTAATTCGTTGTAGCACTTCGGTGTTTTTCATTCTAGCAGTCCAAGGTACAAGCAATATCCGCCGGTAAACCCACATTTCGAAGCTTTCTATCCTATTCGTCGTTTCTTTATTTAATGTCTAGCTTTCTACTCCATATAATAGAACTGGGAATACATAACAATGAACCATTTTTAATCTTACTTCAAGCGCTAGATCGGGCGCAGTTAACAGTTTCTTCATCCTAATAAAGGTTAGTCGGGCTTGTTCGATGGGTGTTAGCAATTCTTGCCTGTGTTGGCCATTTTCGTTAATTTAGATACTTATAATGTTGTACTTAGAATTTCCTGTTTTCTATATATAAATCTATCGGCTGCATGTTGTTTTTTGTGAACACTACTAATTTGGTTTTGCCAATGTTCACACTGAGGCCGTATCTTTTGCTTGTTGTATTTCCTTTTTCTACCATTCATTGTAGGTCCACAATGCTGTTGGCCAGGATCATCGTATCATCGGCATATCTCAGGTTGTTTATAGGATTGCTATTTACTATTATTCCTTCGGGTTCTTCTGTTAAGGCTCCTCCGAAAATTGCCTCAGAATAGATGTTAAACAACAAAGATGACAATACGCTTCCCTGCCTCACTCCCTTCTTTATTTCTGCTTCCTCTGACAAGGTATTCTCTACCTTCACTTTAGCTGTTTGGCCCCAGCAGAGATTTGATATTATGCGGACGTCCTGATGGTATATTTTTAAGTTATCTAATATCACTAACAGCTTGTCGTGTTTTATATTGTCGAAGGCTTTTGTATAATCTATGAAGCAAACGAATACGCCATTATTCCTCTCCTGACATCTTTGTACTAGCACATTAAACGTAAAAAGTGCTTCCCTGGTACCAAAACCGTTGCGAAATCCAAACTGGATATCAGAGATCGCTGCCTTGCACTTTTTGTATATTCTGGTGTGTATGACTCGCAAGACCTTTAGGACGTGGCTCATAAGATTTGGTTCTATAATCATTACAGTCTGTAGCGTGTGTTTTCTGCGGTATAGTAACGACCGTAGATACCATCCAGTCATGTGGTATTATTCCTGTTTTGTAGATGTTATTAAATAATTCTGCTAACATAGTTATGGCGTTGTCATCTAATAGTTTTAATAGTTCGCTGTGAACTTCATCCGGTCCAGGGGTCTTGTTTGTTTTTGTTATTGCGATTGCATGTTCGACCTCCCTTCTGTTTATTTTTGGAACGGATAATTAATAACCCAAATTTGCTTTTTAAGATTTGTTTTTCCAATGAGTGTTCGTATTTACGTGAACGGGATTGTTAATCACCATAATTGTCGCTATTGGGCCGATGAAAACCTATACATACTCCATGAAGTAGACACTCAAAATCCTCAAACATTAAACGTGTGGGCTGGAATGTATGGCGATAGCGTTATTGGTCCTTCTTTTCTAACAGGAAATCTAACAGGAGAAATGTATTTGGATTTAATACAAGATCATGCTGATCCAGCAATAACTGAAATTATGGAACAAAATGACCGTTAC
>JABXWE010036383.1:0-27125 GCA_014611495.1 Limonius californicus
CGCTCTTACCCTTCCTCGTTTCCCCTCTCTCTCTCTCTCTCTCTCTCTCTCTCTCTCTCTCTCTCTCTCTCTCTATCTATCTATCTATCGTCGTTTCTCTCAATCTCCCGTGGTGGTTTTTTAAAATTATGATTAAAAGTCATTAATGTATGCATACCTTTTAGCTTTTTTTGTAAATTTTTTACAATCGTACGGCTGCGTGTATGTTCGTCTCTTTGAACGTTCTTTTTAAGCCGCTTTTATATCGCTACCTATATCAGTTTTTATGTTTTTTTTTTGTATCGATGTTTTTCGTTTTCAGAAATGTATTAATTTTTATAACGCCGTTTCTGTCTCGATTTGTACAGGCTAACTCTGTTTAGCAACAAACCGATCTATATGTAGGTAGATAAAAACGTATGTTACTCTTAAACACTACTGCACATTATTTAACATTACCTGGATAAGTTTAGTGAAGTTGGGCTTATCAGTTGCTGGACCCTTCTGGCAATTACTCTGCCAACAGATGGGGTAGTTCCAGTCGATGTGCAGACCTTGGAACCCATGACGACGTAAAAAGCTAACAGCACCCACTACAAACTTTCGGCGAGCAGATCCATCGTACACCAACCTCGAGTATTTATCCCCAGCAGAATCGGTCCATCCACCAAGGGCAAGAAGCACCTTGGTGTCCCTTAATGACGTTATTCGTTCATACAAATCTACAATTTAATGAAATAAAACTCTGTTAAATAGAGCTACTGTTAACATACTGTTGTCAAGATCTGCCCAAGGGTCGAATTCTTTAAGCAGCAACTTCTCTGGGTCCAAACTTGCAAAGGCATAGACTACATGTGTGCAGAGTCTTTGATCCAAATGTTCTGGAACAAACTTTCCTTCGCCTTTCCGGTAAAATGCCCAATTGGTTACATAACACACCACCTGTAAGATGTTTAAGATAGGATTTGGTTTGTATTATAAAATTATGTTACCTTGGGTGACTTGTCTCCACTGACAAGTTTCTCTTTCCGTAGAATGTTATCAATATCCTTAAGGGCGTTTGGGATATGAACAGTTTGGCCAGGGCGGCACAATTTTGCCTCGATGTAGTCACAACGGCCTGTGCTGACATCAAACATCATATGGGAACCACAAGATAAGTGATACGACAAGCCACTACGGCATATATAATAATTGGCACAATTTTTTGGATCGCTGTAGATCCCATCGGATTCACATGTTCCAACTGGTTTGGTCGGTAATTGTGGGTTTACGGCAAGCACATCGTTACCTTAAAATAAATGTTTTTGAAAATTATAGGTTGGTTATCAAATAAGGGTACCTTTCAAGTAACGTTTTAATGCAGACATCAATGGCCATTTATCTCCACAAAGACCCTTGAAGTCGTCCAAATCGGCTGACCATACAAACACTCCACCCAGGTTCATTTCCTTCACGTACATGAGCTGTATTAAGTGAAAAGAAAAGTGATGGTTAATTAACATAATTTAAAAACAATTTGTTTAGTTACCATTAATTGAACTTACAAGAATAAAATAGCCGAAATGAACAATCATGTTCGTAAGACAACCTTAATGAAATAAAACCGTTCATTTCCCAAAAGTATGAATGTAATTGGAAATAAAAATTTTGCCGACTTCTCAATATCAAGGTAAACGCGTATTTTCCTGTTGTGTTTGATAAGACATTCCAATTTGTGTGACCTTTTGCTCATAATAATAAAATGAATATTTTGAAAGATTACATCATAACAGCACAATCAACTTGTTATCCAAGTCTTTTACATTTCGTGTGCATGTAAATCAATCAATGATGATGATATTTTTGTTTACACATTTAAACTTAATGTATTCAATGAAAGTTGAGGCAACCAACCATGCACAGTGGAATCCCATTAAAAATCTAATTTATAGCTTTAGCTACAGGTAGATATTTAAAGTGGCTATTCCAGTTAAGTGGATGTAATATAAAATAATTTAAAGCCGAAAAACGGTGATTTATTGAAGGTGTTTCAGAAATGGCGCATAAACTCTGCGGAACGTCATCATAAACATAATAAAATACAAATCGGCTGCCCTATTTTAAAGTTATAAAATAATTTAAATAAAATATATTTGCTATTAAAATTTAAAAAAATTGTATGAAAGTAGAATTGCTTTTGTAAACGAAACGCTTCTACTTGTTTATAAGAAGTGGCGCTGATTCCCGTCTCGCCTCAACGTGTAATGGAAATGTTAACTAACACACAATTCGACATAGAAATATTGTAATTTAACTACAAAAAACATGTAAATTAGCAAAACTAAGGCTGATGTGAGTTATTTATTTGCATATGGTTTTATCCGAGTCAAAGTAGAGCCCCTCGAATCCCACATATCTTGATCGATCGTTGTCAAATTTTAATTGGGCTTTTGAGTACCAAATTCGATGCATCAATATATTCGAGGTGGTAGGTTGAACCATAGATGCTTGCTTTGCTTCAAATAAAAGTATAATAATATATCCACAGTTGAAGTCACAAAATCAGATAACTTGCTTTAACTACGATTTTGAAAATGTACGTGTTTTTTATGGACACTGGTATTTGAACAGCGAATCGTGCTTCAGCTAACATTTCCATTGCACCTTCAGCTGTTGTAGAAATCAGTACCATCTTCTGTGAAGTAGCTATTCGTTCACAAAAATTATTTTCATTTGTTTGTAATATTCATTTTTTTGTTGTGTAGGTACAGAACAGTATTTTAGTATTTAAATAAGTCGTATTTTTTGCCGTTCATTCAGACTATCGTCCCCCTCTCCCCGGAACCAATTTCGCATTACTTCAGGGGGGTGCAGGCGTCCCTGACACACTAACCATTCATGCAACATGCACCCTAAACTTGACTAAGTGAAATGCGATTGCCTCAGCCGGGATTCGAACACGCAGCCGATCGGCCGCATTTCACTGTG
The DNA here is from genome assembly GCA_014611495.1 of Limonius californicus. Classification (NCBI taxonomy): domain Eukaryota; kingdom Metazoa; phylum Arthropoda; class Insecta; order Coleoptera; family Elateridae; genus Limonius; species Limonius californicus. The sequence goes on from JABXWE010036383.1 coordinate 2,950, forward strand.
ACCTCGAGTGGCAGCGCCTATTCGCACTGCTCCACCGGGGTCCCTAAATAATTCGTATTGTCTTAAATGTTCCAAACGGCATTTCATAACAATGTTTCAATAGCTACAACTTCCTTTTAAATTTATGCAACATACTGCAAAATCTATAATACCATAAAGCTTGATTAAATTTCGCCTTAGTATTTTATATTTATTCTGGCTTGCTCTTTAAGGTACCTACTATAGAATATATTAACTATTTTTGTAACACCCTATACAACCATCAAGAAAATATGGTTTATACGTTTATAAATTCTCTTAAAAAAGTAAATTAAGTTTGCAAAAGATAAACGTTGGTTTTTGGGAAATTAATCCGGGTTTTCCCTACTATTGCTTTACAGATAACCACAATACGAAGCATTTTTATATACAATTGGTTTAAGAATATTTATAATAAAAACTGCATTAACCGTTATTTACTAAAAATACGAGCATTATCATCTACATTCTAAGTGGATGTGTTTGCATTTTAAAGTAATTTTTAGCTAACACTCCTAAAAAATACTAAGAGAGTCTATAGGAAGATTATTAAAACAAAAAACCTAACCTCAAATTTGATCGTATGAAAAAGTATTGGGTCACTTGCAGACTCAATATTTTCGCATACGAAATTGGGGCAGCCACTATGTTTTTTGAAAAACAATACTAAAGATATCCACGATTAACGCCACACACCGAATGTGTTTATTTTATATGATAGAATTTCTTGAAAAATCATATTTTTTTCATCATACCTTTCGTTCAATGCTTTCAGGATCATCGTATCCAATCCATTGATCTCCGTTAACCACGTAAGGAGATCCTCCAGTGTCTGTTCTGCGGTTCAAACCTTCATTGATAATCATATCGCAAACTTCGAAATAAGCCAGAAAACCTGGATTTTGTGTGTAGTAGCCTTCCCTTCCAGGCCCCTTAATGCGAGCTCCAATATCCGTGTCATTGCTGTACTGAAGTGTAAATGTTCTGCCAAAGAAAGGTATACCTACAACCAGTTTGGAGCGCGGTAAACCTTTTTTCAGCCAGTATCTAACTGCATATTCCTGAAAATAATCAAAATTGCTATTTTTTAATTAAATTAATGTATTTTTATACTTACAACATTATAAAAGATGTCCAAATCATTATCATGAGGTCTGAAGCTTAATGGTGCATGATGATCAGCAACGGGTTCTCTGTCGCGATGAAAATCGTATGCTTGCATGTTCACAAAATCAACAGTGTTTGCTAACCGCATTGGGTTGAAACCGTCTTCAATTCTAAACCTTGATGCTGGGGCTGAGACTGTTAACAACCAACCATGAGGTTTAAATACTTCCGATAGTTCTTCCAAAAACAGGGCGAAATATTCCTTATCGGTACTGTGCCCTCCTAATTCTTCAGCTCCAGGGTACTGCCAGTGCAGATCTAACCCATCAAAATTGTATTGTCTAATGAATGATACAGCAGAACGAATGAAGTCGCGACGTCGAACGGAACTAGCAATGAGGTTACTGAAACGATGGGCACCTTCTTCTCGACCTCCACCGACAGATATCAAAACTTTTAAAAATGGATTTTTTCTCTTTAAGCCAGTCACTGAACGATAGGCGCCTAAAAAATAAAAAAGTAGTGGAGTTTTCTATGAATTTTATTTAGAACGTAATCGATGGTAACCATGTTTAAGTAGTTACCTTGAATAATATCATATTCCTCATCTCTAGCTATTATTTGATAACTGTGTGGATCAATAGAAGCAAAAGCGTAAATGACGTGTGTGCATGCGAATGGATCCAGATCTTCAGGACTGAATGTCAATGGTTCCTTGCGGTATACTGCATTGCCTTCTACGTAGCAGACGATTCTTTTTTCTGCTTCTTTTGGATTGTCAACAGGTTGTACTTGGATCTTCTCTGTCGAAAAATATTCTGTCTGTTATTTCATCCTTAAAAACTCCCTCATACTACCTACCTAAATATTCTTCGTGCGGACGAAATCGCTTCAAGAAAGGATTATCAGAATACAATGACTTGGCTCTTAGATAAAACGGCACCAATAGCTGCTGATCGCTATTATCAGCACGGTAGGGAGGTGCTTTGTCTAAGTTTGCATTTGCTATGACATCTCTGTAATAATCCAGTGGAGAATAAATTGTTTGCTGTTGAGGGTATGTATAAGGATATTGCGATCTCAAATAACCCTGAGGTGTCAAGTAGCTCTGTAGAATTGAGTACTTATGGGGAATGGAAAACGGAACCTGTGGTATAAACCCATTGTTCGATCCTGATCCTCTGTAAAATGGCAGCGGAATTGAATTTCTGTCCTGATCGTAGGTTTCAGGATATTCGAGATCGTAGGCTTCATCTGGAGGTGGTCTCTTTTCCACAGCATCACGAAGTGGCAATCTTCTTGTTGCTTCATTTCTGTAAAATTAGATTTTGTTACTTTTACAGAAACCTAGTTTTTTGCAAGAACAGGTTCTATAGTCGTCTGATATTGGTCTACTCCTTTAAATGTGGAATACAAGTTTTACTATCCGATTGATGATTGTAAAGATGTATGGCAACCAGGATCGACGGCTTTACGTGCCCTCCGAAGCACAGCAGAAATTTAGTATAATTTAATACAAACTTACACATCAGGGACGCTTTCTACAGCGGCTCGTAGTGGTAAAGATCTGGTTCCGAATTCTGCATGATCGGTGTAAGCTGCACTTCTGTCAGCAGGAGTCTGCCATAGTGGCACTTGTTCAACGGAGTCTCTTAGAAAACTCGGGATTCCTAACGGTGGCACATGTAAGCTGCGCTTGCTTCTGTTTTTTCGTTCTGTTCTTTCTTCGGAAGGATTTAGCAGCAGCAAAATAAGTGTAAGTGTCTGAAAAAATTTAAAATAAGTGGTTTATTATTATTCAGTAATCTTTTTCTGTAGCTAAGCCTAAAGATCAACACATATAATATAATATTTGCTCTGTATTGGTTAACATATTCTGAATTGTCATTTAAATGCTTTATCATTGATCATAACCTCAAAAACAAATAATAGTTGCAGAATGTTCTAGTACAATTGAAGATATGCAAATTAATATCTAGAGTAGAGTAGTATCTCCGACTGCTCATGAGCAAGCGTTTGAAAGCATTATAATAAATAAATACCTCTTTTTTAAGCTAAGGTATGTAAAATATCATTTGTGGGGTTATTACTACAGTTCGCCTTAAAGAGGAAGCGAACTTTATGATTAATATTATAATATGATTATATTAAATGTTTGCGCGATACATAGGGTTAACTGTTTATTCCCCTGGTCAGCTGTTCTAAGACATGGCTAGTAACGTAGTGCACGAGCTTTACACTAGTTGAAACATATAAGCCGACTGTCATGAGAAATTACTTCAGTGCAGAATAGGCAGGTACATTGACCAAACTACGCTTTTCTTGAAATTACAGTCGTTTACGAGAAACGTGCTGCTATAATTTATTCATCACTTCGGCGTAGAATATACTATTTGTACATAAGGTATAAAATCTTTAGAAATCACATGTCTGTCGAAAAAGGTAATATTTAGAAACGAAAATCTTTTGGTTCTTGGTAATGATTTCCCAATTCATTGCATGTTCTTGTCTCAGGATCGTACTGAAACACTCACGACCCATCAGCAGTGACAATCCATTTAAGATAAGTCTGAACGAAGCCTGTACACGATGCGGCTCTTTTCAGCTTTTGCTCGTCCGTAAGACTACGCGGGGCGAACTTTGTAGAGATCTTCCCTTTTCCAAATCGTATAAAACTTGTCGAATCGCGTTTTTATCGATCTTCAACTCATCTGCTGCCATTTGGAGGATCATTTGATGATATTTTCTTCCAATTTCACGAACTCTTGCGACTGAATCTGTATTTCGTGAAACTGACCGACGGCATGTTCTAACATTATCTTCACGTCCATCGGTGAAACCTTTAAACCGTTCAAACATACTCGTACGACTTAAAATGTTATCACTGTTCACAGTTTCAAACATTTCATAAGTTTATAATAGACTTTGCTTTGATTTGCAGTAACATTTCATATTCATTCGTTGCTCCATGACAACTGACAGGAATGCGATGTACGCACCAGCTGTCTGCGCAGAACCTAACAGCTGTTCGATTGTTGCTTGACCACCCTCTATTGATGAAACGGTGAACTATTATATACAGCTTTATTAGTTTTGGCTGAATTTTACGTGACTCCAGTGTTGCAAAGTTAATCTGATAATTAAATTACAATCCTCTTATTGTTAAAACTAAAAGTTTTGATTAGGGCAGTAGAGTCACGTTTACATTAGAAGATGCAGCTATTGCATTGTCAATGGTGGCAATGTGTTCATTTATACACACCGTGTAACGTACAAATACGACTCCTTTTCTAAATATGGCAGAACAACAAAATTCTACAAGTGTCGAACTGTAATATGATTCCAGTTTCATTGATATTTAATTTATGAATGAGGATTTAAATCTGTATAATTAAATCATCCACCTAATTGGACATTCAATATCATTCTAGATCCTATCGATGCCTTCTACGTGAATAAACTGCAATGCGAATATATCTTTCAGATTAAAGCTTTGATTTGCTTCATAAGAACTCGTTCACGTTTAACGCGCGATTTAGTATGCAAATCATAAGGACAATTTGTAATCATTCATTGGATTAAAACTAAAATACTAAATATGTATCGCATTACTGTAGATATCACGTTACAACTATTTTTTTATTAGTATAGGAGTTGCTTGCCACTTATAAAATGTATATGATTTATTTCACTTCTGACACGAATGAATTAACTCATTAATTAGACATCTATTACAAGATAATAAGGTATAAATTCTACATCAATATGACTGTCGGATTATGGCAATAAATCGTATGTTGAGTTGCCGCCTCTATTGTTAATTATATTGGGTGTTAAGCCAACAAATGTTTACAAAGACGCAGATAGCTCTACAATTAAACAATTTTTTGCCGTTTATTTCGTACAAATTCTTCTTCCCCTTCTGTTTATAAGCCAATGGCCTGTTAATTACCTACAATGGAGTAGGTTCTCTTTGCACGTATGCCGGGCAGGAGGTCTGTAGAACAGAGAAGAAGTTCCATTACATGGTTTACGATTATCAAAGACAACCGCGATCGACGGTTTTACGTACAAAGTAATGTTTCAATTTTGGAAAAAAAATAATTAGTGGCGTCTAACAAATTATAACTTCCCCTACAATACAAGCTTCAAGGAATGTAAATTTCTCAAAACAAAAGTTTCATCCTATAGATTTTTTAGTGAATAATATTCAACAAATACAGTTCTAAAATAAAGCGCATTTCTTTTACTTTGCTTGGTTGTTCGGAATAAAATGCAACCAGTAATTTCCAAAATTTCCATGGAACAAATAATTCATTTTATTCATTTTACATAAATTCCGTAAAATACAAGCGCCGTCCTAAACATTTATTACAAAATAAACCATCACATTTTGTATTAACATTAAATCATATTACTTAAGCTGCAAGTTCAATGACAAAGTCTACAGAACTTCTTAAAAAAAAACGTCTGGTGTATCATTGTTTGAAGGTGAAACCTACAAAAAGATTCTAAAGAGTAGGAACATATTCATAGAACTTCAGTATAAGAATCTCTATTTCTACTCATAAAATTACCAGAGAATATAAATGGAAGTCGAAACTAAACATAATTTGCAAGCATTGTTTAGAGTTTAAAACCCTTTTAGAATATTCCAATAATTCAACGATAATGTTTATAAATCTATAGCTATTTGATTTAATATTAATTTCATAACATTAAAGTTTCGCCCTGTACAACTCTTGTATTGTTTTTTATAAAATTAATATTTGGACTGCAATAGGTCTCATTTTTTTAAAGTTTAAACACAAGGTCCATAAAACTGCATGTAAAAAATATTGAATATAATTACTACAAAATAAAATTTTTATACTGTATAACTTTCTCTAAAAAAGATGTCCATACGGTACAAATGCATTTCATTACAACATTGCTTAAGACATGTTGAGATGGTTATTCAACCATTCAACCAGTTTCTCAGAATTTCTGAATATCCATCTGCAAGGTTCATGAAACATTATTACATCACCTAACAAAAAGAATTTCGTTTAATACAAATTTCACAGAATATAAATTTCGTTCTATACAACTTCTATTACCTAATAAAACTCCCATTAAACACAAATACATCTAAAACACAAACAGTCATAATTTTTAAACATTGCTTGTTGCTTTAGTTCGTTTGAAAATTCTAGAAATCAAAGCGAGATTATAGAAGTTCACTTAACAAAAGGAAATTCGTTTAATACAGATTTCATTGAATAAAAATGTAACTATAAACTACACAGACATATTTTTGAGCATTACATCATTGTCTGCAATTAAAACTATCTTGAAATGTGTAAAAATTCATTGACAAAGTTCACAAAAAATATTAGTTCAATACAAAGCCATATTTGGTCTTAAATCATATTCATAAGATGTATATAAACCTCTAAAATAAAGCATAATTTCATTTTAATTATATATTACTGCTCGGGGTCTAAAAACATCGAAACACCGACAATGTTTATAAAATTTCACTTAACGCAAAATTTCGTGGAGTACAAATTTCGCAGCATAAAGGTGTCGTCCCATACAATTTTCATTAATAAAACTTCCATAATATCCGAAGTAGCTATAACATAAACCGATATACTTTTTAAACGTTGTTTGGGGCTACGATTTGGTCAAAATTTCTAAAAAGCAAAGCAAAGTTTATAGAATATCATTTAACAAAAATAAATGCATTTAGTACAAATTTCATTTAATAAAAATGTACATATAAAATAAATAGATATATTTTTTAAGCAATTCATTATTGTCTGGGCTAAAAACCATTTCAGAATGTTTAAAAATCCATAAACAAGGTTCAGAGTTGATAGAAATATTAGTTCATCACCAAACAACATTTTGTCTTAATCTGTTTTCATAAGAAGTTAAAAAGATCCAAAATAAAAGATTAAGTATATCTATTGTTTGAGATCTAAAAATACTAAACATCCACTGGCAAGGTTCGTAGAACTTCACTTAACGTAAAACTTCGACAAGCACAAATTTCACAGAATAAAAGTGTCGTCTCATATAATTTTCATTAATAAACTCCCACAATATCCGATGTAGCAATAACATAAACCGACATACTTTTAAACATTGTATAGGACTACGATTTGCTTAAAATTTCTGAAAAGCAAAGCAAAGTTTATAGAACATTACTTAACAAAAATAAATGCATTTAATATAAATTTCATTTAATAAAAATGTACCTATAAAATAAACCGATATATTTTTTAAGCAAGTCATCATTGTCTCAGGGTAAAAATCATCTCAGGGTGTCTAAAAATCCATAAACAAGGTTCAAAGTTGATAGAAATATTAGTTCATCACCAAACAATATTTTTTGTTAATGTGTTTTCATAAGACGTATATGAAGAACTTAAATAAAACATAATTTCATTTTAAGTAGGTCTTATTGTGTGGAATCTAAAAATATCTAAACATCTACCGGCACGGTTCATAGGACTTTATTTAACGTAAAATTTCGTCGAGCACAAATTTCACCGAATAAAAGTGTTGTCTCATACAACTTTCATTAATAAAACTTCCACAATATCCGATGTAGCAATAACACAAATCGACATACTTTTGAACATTGTATGGGGCTACGATTCGCTTAAAATTTCTGAAAAGCATAGCAAAGTTTATAGAACATCACTTAACAAAAATTCATGCATTTAGTATAAATTTCATTTAATAAAAATGTACCTTTAAATTAACCGATATTTTTTTAAGCAATGCATTATTGTCTAATGTTAAAAACCATCTCAGAATGTCTAAAAATTCATAAACAACGTTCGGAGTTGATAGAAATATTAGTTCATCACCAAACAATATTTTGTCTTAATCTGTTTTTATAAGAAGTGTATGAAGATCTAGAATAAAACATCATTTCATTTTAAGTAGATCTTATTGTTTGGAATCTAAAAATATCTAAACATCCACCGGCAAGGTTCATAGGACTTTACTTAACGTAAAATTTCGCCGAGCACAAATTTCACAGAATAAAAGTGTCGCCTCATACAATTTTCATTAATAAATCTCCCATAATATCCGATGTAGCTATAACATAAACCAACATACTTTTAAACATTGTTTGGAGCTACGATTCGCTTAAAATTTCTGAAAAGCAAACCAAAGTTTATAGATCATCACTTAACAAAAATAAATGCATTTAATATAAATTTCATTTAATAAAAATGTACCCTTAAATAAACCGATACATTTTTTAAGCAATTCATCATTGTCTCAGGTTAAAAACCGTCTCAGGATGTCTAAAAATCCATAAAGAAGGTTCAGAGTTGATAGAAATATAAGTTCAACGTCAAACAATATTTTGTCTTAACCTGCTTTCATAAGAAGTATATAAAGATCTAAAATAAAAACTCATTTCATTTTAAGTAAATCTTATTGTTTGGGGTCTAAAAATATCCAAACGTCCACCGGCAAGGTTCATAGAACTTCACTTAACAAATTTCGTTTAATACAAATTTCACAGAATAAAGGTATCGCTCCATACAATTTTCGTTTATAAAATTCCTATAAGGTATAAATGTATCTCTAAAATAAACCGTCATATTTATTTAACATTACATCATTAGTTAAGGTTAAAATCCGTCTCAGAATTTATACAAATCACCAGTAGGGTTCAGGGAACCTAATCCATAAGTATCATTTATAACATATCTATTACCATGAAAAAACGTTACAATAGATCAAATAAACACATATCTGTCTCGAGGAACGGCCTGCAAAAAAGTACAATAGATGTGTGGGTGCGTCCGTAATCTGATTACCGACAAAACGCTCGTCGAGAACCGTTCGCGGTTGTGTGTTTAGCATACATTATCTCTACCTGGAATATTGAAAAATCCCAGTCATCATTAATCTGAACTGGAATCGATCACTCCTCTAATAACAACGGTCGTTTACTGTCGAGAGTAAACTAATTAGTTCTGACAGGACTCATAACAAAAAATCTCATCATCTAAAGCGATTCGTAATTGCCGTTTTAATCAGCTAGGTTAAGCTAAGGTGACCGCGAAATCGCTCCCTGGTCGTTAGCTGCAGGTCCTCCTGCCATCGAATAAATATTTATTGGAAAGCAATAAAATTAATGAAAAACACAGTCTGCATGCTGGCTATCTCGAAACCGGTCTCAGGTTCCAGAATGTAAAACAAAATTTCAAGTACACTCAACAGTAGCAAGTTTTTCCTTGCAACATTATTCCATGTCGGAACAATTTAAATAAGAATAATTAAACTGTAAAGGTTCAACGAATCGAGCAGATGACTAATTTTGTTCAGGAAGTGCCTACCGAAGGAAACAAACAAACCCATCAGAGTTTGATACGTGTTTATTATTAAAAGTTAACAGCAATAAAGGTGTAAGAAACCTCAATTACATAAATACACCTGCGGTGCGGCAGATCGCGCAAAAAATATGCTAATCAATTTTTTGTCACCGAAAGGTGAGAAGAGTTCGTCTTGGTTTTGTATAAATAATTAGCACAAAAATAACGTTAATTTATCGCGCAGGAAACTTATTTTCGGTTCATTAAACGATTTTAACAGGTTTAGGTCGTCTAAATTTAGGGATTAAATAGCAAGAAATGGAAGGCGATTTTCTAGATATAAATTCCTGCCGCTGTGGAAAAAAAGCGTAGTGTAAACTATACTAAAGGTTAACTAAAGATCTGTTTTTAAATATTATTGTTCATTTGAATCAATGGATTTTGGAAAACTTATTTCCCGTATGTATATAAAACTAAATACTGTCTTATTTCGTTGGCAGAAAATGTATACATAGGCCCGGTTGAGTATTTGCCCAAAAGTATTCAAGTAAAATGAGGACAAATTTTACAAACGGCTATTGCAAATATCTGAGTTGCTTTGGCTGTTTAATGATACCACTATCAAAAAAAAAACACAAAAATGTTACTACTTAAGTAAAAAGCAGAAATATGCTAAAATATGACGTAGCCCCACAAAGTACGATCCTGTGCAAGTGGAAGGACACTAAAGATACATTCATCGAGCCACGTTAGGAGACAAGGGTTGGAACAAAGCGAAAATTTTACCATGCCAGTGTATACAAACTATACCATACTTTTTTTATTATAACCAAATCTATTGCCATAGTCATTACGAGACGAAACTACCATTACGTTTGATTACTTTTAAGGTATTTAATGAAAAAGGGCTCAGATATATTTCAAATATTTTGTAAGGTTCAAGTAGTAAACCTCTGAGTTTGTTCGGCATGTTTGGGACATCCTGTATAAATTACAATAGTCGACGTAATAATACAGTAATTAAACACAGACAATTAAAAAAAATAAAAATTTGTAAAAACTATACAGATATTTGTCTAAAACGCATTGATATTTGAAGTATAAGTTTATTTCAATATAAAGCTGAAATCTAATCGTTACACCGAATATTGTACTATTAAGTTTGTTCGCCTTTTTTGGCCACACTATACAACTAATAAATTATCAACCACAACGTCATTGGAATTGGAACTGTAGTTAACATTGAAAAAATTTAAAAATTAAAATTAAATTTTAAAAAATAGTTTTTCAAAATATATAAGTCAAACCTCATTTTTATATCGAAGATTTAACTGTCGAGTTTGTTAACAGTTTTTGAACATACTGTATAAGTAATAAAGTTTCAACCACAACACTGTAATCCAATTCAAACCATTTTCAAATTTTTAAAATAAATTTTCAAAAATATAGAAATCCATATAAAGTGTATACTCAGTATAAATCTGTTGCATCATTTTAATATCGAATATTTACCCGCCGAACTTATTTTTGATCACACTGTATAAGTGACAAATATCCAACCAAAAGAGCACAGTCAAGAAATACAGATAATTTTAAAAAAAATTTAAATTGTGTATAATACTGAAACCTCATTTTTAAATAGATATTTTATATATATATATATAAATAATAATAAATATAAATAAAATATAATAAAAATAATGACAACATTGATAAAAACATAACGGAATATCGCATATACACGATAGGCAAAAAAATCTTTAGATTAATATTTTTGTTGATTATTGAGTAATCATTCTTTATTCCTTTCATTTAAGGAGGCAGAAACTTCAACCATAATTGGATATTAGTAAACAAAAATCATGATAAACTAATCAGGGCTTTGTAAACAGAAAAATTACACAAAAAATTTACTGCCAGAAACACAAAAATAATGAAACTTTTGGAATGAAACAGCAAAATATGGATTCTAAAAAAGTATATGATATATGGGAGGCAACTTGCTTTTTTTGCAACAAGCCGGCTTTTCAAAAGGAAAACTTAAATTTCCAAAAATTACCAACAATGAATAAAATTGCAGTTAGGCAAATTGAATGAAACAGTTTGGATATAAATATTTTGTGTATTTATCGTTTAACCGCCCTCTATTTCAAATTTTGCAAAGCAACAACATAACTTATTTTATTTGAGATTTAATAATACTGCCAATATAAAACCACAATAATCAAAAGTTTTGGTGATCACAAACTGAAAACTGGCTCCAAATTTTAAAATTAAAGAAAACAATATTTGCAATAAGCTTGTACGTGCAATTTCACAAATACAGTTTAGAGTTGCATTTGCATTCTTGCATAGTGTACTCGTATCACTAAAATCATAAAATGGCAGAGCGGAGCTGAAATTGTATGAAGTGTATGGGAGCAGTTGAGGCTCTTAGATGAAATCGTCAAAGGTGGGAAAAATTACCAGAATATTCGTCACAAGTAAAGATTATGTAGAAACAGTTAAAAAAAACAACTCCAAGAAGACGAAGACAATGGTGTGATTTCCATTCCTGCAGAAGATGACGTTATAACTGCATTTTCCACGATTTAGCGAGCATTTCACTATCAAGAAAATGTACTCGAAACAGTGTTTAGTAGTTCAAACAAGCATGCGTTGTTTTCGAACAAAAAGCTTTATTTAGGGGAACCATACAAGAAGAAATTACTGGCTTTTTAAGTAATAATGTATATAACATTTCTAAATTACTGCAAATTAATTTCTGCAGTATTTAAGCATTTTTTACAATTTTAAATTTTACTGCTTCATATACCGAATTTTCTATACCACGAATTTATTCTCGGTGCATTGGCACTTCTTGATATATGGAAGTTTGACTATATTTGGAAATATTTTAAAAATGTACATCGCTCTGGTTCTCACTTTTCAAAATACAGTTGTTAAACGGTAATATTAAAACATGATACACATAAGTGGTCTGCTCTCTGTTGATTGAACATTGTCCTTGTTTGCAAAAAAAAAGTACAAATTACATTGTAAAATAGATACATAACTATTGGCAATACAAAATTAAAATAATCGAACTGACTGATTACGATTACGTTTAAGACAAAAAAAAATGGGAAAATTTTGAATTTTTTGCTACCACCAGAAAAATGAGTAGCAGAACTCCATATTTAAAAAAGTAAATTATATTATTTCTATAGTGTTCAAACAGTAGAGGAAATCAAAATGTCAGGAAAACTAACACAGGCATAACTTGAATTGTAAAATCCAAAATAGTACAAAAGGAAGCCAGCATTTACATAAAGAAATCAAACATTTTAGGATCGATCATTACAAAATTTAAAGCTGCTTAAAAGCTAAATTCGCAAAACAAAAATATCACCTTCAAAAGGTTAATGAAAATAATGTGATAACTAAAAATTCTGAAAAAAGAATTTTCTAGTTTTCATCACTTAACCACTTCCCATTTCCTTTATTTGAGGAGACTCAATAAATGCAAAAATTATTATTCACTATACGCAAAGACACCAAATTTGCAATACTATGCAGATTAGCTTTTGGGCAACACGAGATAATTTAATAAAAAATAAAAACTAAAGTTTAATAACAAATTGTAAATATATAATTAAATTTGTAATAACTCAGATGTATTCACCTTTACTTTATTTAAGCTCGCATCAATAAAGAATTGTATTATTTAACTAAGTCTCTTATTTGAAAATCTAATCAATATCTATTGACTAAGAATGTTTGTATTACATTAACATTAAAAATAAAAGTAATAACACTATTGTATACAAAAAAATTAACTTCATGCATAACGTTTAAAAAATATAAAAAAATTACTTACAAAAATACGAAAATCCATGATGTCGAATTCAAAAAAGGCACAGCTATGTGGAATTCTTCATGGATATACGGAACAATCACAGCAGTAGGTCAGTCTTAGTTTCCCTCCCAAATATAGGAACCACGAAAATTGCAGAATCGGACTTTTTTGTCACAGTGGATGGCAGTAATAAAGACCTAAAAGTACGCTACGTGAGTGCCACTAACCAACATACAAACGCACATACAAGTGCGTGGACGCATTAAAATTCAAAGAGCGCGCGAGGTTCTGAAAAATGCAACCCTGTCCTTCGCGCGTCTAGAAAACTGCACAAAGGCCAAGAACCGCACTGCAAAATATATACAAACCACGCCAAAAACTGACCGCAAATTTAGCTCTAACTGACTCCGGGGGCGCGGTGCTAATGACTAATCAACCAAAACACATATCCGATAGTTAAGCAATTAGATAAGGTAATTTTTTCTTCAGGAAAGTTACCCAATCGACGCTGATTCAAGTTAAAAATAGAAATTATGATAAAAATAATTATGTCGATGATAATCCTCAGCAGCAGAAACTGACCAAAACATCAATTTTAAATAAAAATAAACCCCCACTTTATGAAAAACAACCCAGATAAAAAATAACTAACCAAGTTCCAACAAAACGAAGGGGGCGCACAGAGAGACGTGCAAGTGTCTTCGAAGTCGCCGATGAACAAAATGCGTTTAACAGCGAAGAATCCTCCTCTTATACGAGTGGTGATACGTGCCGCCGACGAAGACGAAGAAGAAGACGAAATAAAAGGCGTCGAAAAGCGAACCTATACTTGCAAATCATATGTCGCAGCGTTGGGGTTGATGCTTATGGTATTATTATGGTGGAAAATGCAGTTCGCGAAATGCCATTGAATTCCCTTGAACTTGATAGCTGTTTTCGAGTTCGGGGACGCCGGTGTGGCGACCTGCTCTGATTTAATCTCATTTGTCCAAGTTAATAGCTGGGCGAGTGATTAATTTTGCTAATCGAAATCGAGGTTGGACCTACGCGAGATTTATGTGTGTTTTAGGAAGCTTCTCAGCGCGTGCTTCTCGGAATTTATTTAATATAATCACGACTGAAGTATTTATTTAAAATTAATTAAGAAGTGTGTATGTGGCTAAGTAAAAAAAAATAGTTTATAGTGTATTTTATTTCATCCCATTTTTTCTAACGTTTTTCTGAATAATTTTAGAAAATTGATAAATATGACAGATCAAAAATAGCTTTTTTTTTTATTTTTATGGTTTTTCCTCCCTTCTCTCATTTTTCTTGCCTTTTCGTCATTCTTCTTACAAATTCGAAACGGCCGATGAAATCATTAACAACGTTAAAAATATTCGACACTTTGTCACCAAAGAATTTGAAATTTTACGATACTTATAAATTGCTTAATTAGGGCACTTCTTCTTCTTCTTCTTCTTCTTCTTCTCAACCTTCTTCTACCCATCTGTGGGTATAGGCCTCCTCTAGTCCCTTCTACAGGTTTGCTGCTCGTCTTCACTATGTTAGACCCGCTGTTCTCTTGATGTCGTCCGTCCATCTTTGCTGTGGTCTGCCTCGCTGTCTTCTACCCAACCATTTTTGATACTTTTTGTAGTAGTTCTCCTCCCTCTTAAATCATTCCTTTTGTGATACTATCTGCACCCAGTGATTTGATATTTTTCATGCCTTTTACTGCGGCTTCTATCTCGTCTGCCGTTATGTCCAGGATATCTTCGGAATTCACGTTTGTTATTTTTACTTGGAGTTCATTGCGGGTAGGCTCTGGCATGTTCCCTTTTGATTTGTAAAGCTCTTCGTAAAACATATCAACCTCTTTCCGTATATCCTGTCTATTTCGTAGTTCCTTCTCCTCTTTGTCGTAAATAGACAGCATTTGGGTTCTGTACATAGGTCGACGTAGAACCTCCATATTTTTGTTCTTTTCGATTACTTCTAGTATTTGTTTTTCTTTCTTTTCCTGCTGTGTTCTATTACAGTTCTTCGTATTGGTTTGTTTAATTCGACATGTTCGATTGTGCATCTTTGTCATTACTTAGTAATTCTCTACGTTATTTGAGCATATTCCTTGCTTCTTTTGTAATTATGTTCTCCTTTTTGCTGCGGAGTCTTATTTTCTGAACTGCTTTTTGTATTGTGTCTGTGATTACGTCTTTCATATTTTCTATGTTCATTTTTTTTCTTCCTCTTCTTCTTTTCCTTTTATAATAGGCAAGATGCCTGTTTTTCTTCACACAACTTTATGGCGTGGACTCTATTGATGCCCACTTGCTCTTTGCTCATCTTTTTCGTGGTCTTCCTGCGTTACGATGTCCTTGTGGTTTCCAGTCGCTGGTTATTTTAATTAATCTATCATTACTTGCTCTTTCAGTGTGTTCATCCCAGAATTCTCTTCGCTGCTTTATAAACTTTGTTATATCTGTTACTTGGCAATCTTCTCTTACTCTTATGTTCATGTTTTGATTAAATTTTAGTTCTACCCTTTTCTTTATTTCATGTTGGTATTCGTCTCTTTCTTCGATTAGTGCTTCGTTATCTATTTTTATTTTGTGTTTCCTTCCTTTTTTATTGTTTGTTGTTTTTTCCGGTATATTTAATTTACCCCGTACTATTTTGTGGTCGCTTCCTACGCTGATTTGAATAATAACTGTTACATCTGTTATTATTTCTCTATTATTTCACTATTTACTTTGTCCTTAGGCACTATTTTATACGGAAACAAGGTGCTTGTTTATTAAAAAAATAATCAGCGTGGATTTAATTCTGGATTTTTGCAAACGAAACTCTTTGGGTTTTGGAGGTGATTCTTCAAACCATTGCATGATCTGGCGTTTTATCTCAGGATACTATTGAAATACCCGTGAGAATGCAATTGAGAAAATTTTCATTCCAAGTTTAAACGAAGTTAACGCACGATGCATTTGGTCATCCATAAGACTGTGCAAATCAAACTTTGCACAGATCTTTTCCAAGTCACCATGTAAAATAAGTCCAATCGTCTATTTATCATTGGGCATCTATCTCGCATCATTCATCAACCCTTGAGAATCTGCATTTTGAGAGGCCGACCGACGCTTGGTTCATGCGTAATCTTGAACATCCTTGCGTTAATCTTTGAAACGTTTAAACCATTCAAACATGCTAGTACGACTAGAGGTATTATCGCTATACAAGATTTTCAACATTTTATAAGTTTCTTCTGGAGGTTTCTCTAATGTACGTACCTATAGCAAAATTTATTATTCACTCGTTGCTCCATGACGACTGACTGAAACAGGACCCACGCGCCACAGTCCTGCGCAGAGACTAACAGCTGTTTGATCTTCTCTAACCACCCCCTATTGATAAAACTGCCAACTATTGCATGCCGGTTTACTTTTGGTATAATTTCGCGTGACTCCAGTGCTGCGTGTCAATCCTGAAACTAAATTACCAAACCTCCCATATGTGAATTTTAATTTATCGTTGCTCAAATAACACAAAGTTATATGTGACCTTTGATTAGCTACATTTTATAGTATTAAGCCATTTATCCCTAGCTTGATATGATGATAATGAATTACGGTTCCATAGGTATATAGGTATATATTCTTCATAAGTGCCCTATACAACTTCCTTGAAAACCAGAACCTGTACGCAATGAACTCCTTCTTCTTCGGAACATTGAGTTTTTAGCGGCCGTTCTCCCACGCAGGGCAATGGCAAACCAGCGAGGTATTCTGCCTAGTAAATTTTCTCTGGAGTAGAAGTGTTTACACCTCCAGTGGTTCGGAGCCCACGTTAAGCTGTGTTTTCGCACTCATTCTCATGTTCTTTCTTCAAGTCTTCTAATGTTTCTTTCTTAACTTTATTTTCTATAGAACAAACTATTTAGAACACTTAAAATTTATTTTAGCAAATTCTTCTAATCTTTTATTGGTGTTTTTACTTCAACTTCCTTTTCCTTTTGCACCTCCTGTTCTTCAATTTTCCTCTTGTAGGCTTTGTTATCAGCTTTTTCCAAACATCGTTCCCATAGCTCCTATGTCAAAAATATTCAGAATTTCGCCCAAAAATAAAAACTATTATTATCTGCTTTTAATTTTTGTTAATTCTCCGTCTTTGTGGAGCGGAATGTTATATCTAAGGAGAATTACACGTTTCAGCAATCTGTAGAAATTGGATTCAATAAACACTTCCTTACCCTATCATTTCATTGCTCCAATACTTCTCCTCCGATCCTCCTTCTTATCCAATCCCTCCTTGAACGAAAACACGTTACTATTGTCTTAACCCATTTATAGCTACTGTCCTTTTAAAAGTATATTGACTTTTAATTCCTTAATTAAAGTTTGGCTATTGTTACAAAAATGGCGCTACTGTCATTCGAAAGAAGAAGAAGAGCTCTCTGTAATGTGATTTCTTGTTTGCATGAACTCCAAGTAATAAGGTTGTGACACGTGTTTGTTCAAGTCGAAGTTTTTTGAGGTATCATGGATTATTGGAATTTGGAAGTAAGTATATTATTATTATTATTCTTTTATGTATGTATGTAGTGAGTGCAAGAATATATTGGCTGAAACTATATACTTCCATTGGCCTCAATCCACCTTTTCATAACCTCAATAGTTTTCTTGGTAATTTGCCTCAAATATGCCTGTCCTTTTAAAAGGACAGTAGGGTAATATGTGTACCATTCCCAATTTTAAAATAATTGTATTTTTTGCGTTTTATTTGTATTATTGTTTTAGATATAAAGTATAGCGTTGTTTCATGCTATCTGAGCAGTGTCTGTTAGTAAATAATTATGGTAATATTTTATGGACGATCTATGAAACTGGAGCTCATGAGTTCTTAGAGGAACTCGAAAATCCTGCTGAAAACCCAGTAATCCCAAATGGCATTGTACTTTATCTACCCAAGGATGCAAACGCTATTTCAACGGATGAGGATTCTGGCGATGAAGACTGTCACCGTGAATAAATAAATAATTTTTCAGGGGGTCATGCGGAAGTAGTCATTAACCAAGAACCGTCTGGGGACGAATTTGACACTGAGGACAACCTGTACCTATCGACCTTGACAAATAAACCTAAGTTAACAAAACCTAAGCAGAAACTCCTGTCATGGAAGAAACAAGATCTTAGCCCAAAAAACTTTAGGGAATTTGATAACATTTCTGGACCAACAAATTACCTTTCCATTGCGATTGTTCGAGTTGTTCTTTGATGAGACGACTTTATCCCTGATTCTAAATTATTCAAATATTTATGCGGCTCAACATAATGCAGTGGGTGGCATAAGTGTTGACGAACTTAGATGTTTCATAGGAGTACTGATTCTCAGCGTATATGTGGTTCTACCACGACGACACATGTTTTGGGAGAATTTGAACGATACAAACAATAAACTTGTTACCTGTGCAATTTCACGAGATCGTTCTACTTTCATAATGAAAAACATACATTATTCTGATAATAGCAACTTAAATAAAGCTGAGAAGTTTGCAAAGGTTAGACCGCTAATGAACCTACTAAATGAAAAGTTTATTGAATTTGCCCCCCTACAAGAAAACCATAGTGTAGATGAATCAATAATTCCTTATTACGGGCGACACAGTTGCAAACAGTTTATCAGAGGAAAGCCCATAAGGTAGGGATATAAGTTTTTGGTCTGCAACGACTCGATTAGGCTACATAAACTGGTTTGACCCCTACCAAGGTGCATCTACAACTTTGACAGACAATTATAAAAGTATGGGGATCTAGCGTTTTCTACAATATTCAGATGTTTTACAGAGTCGCTGGCAAAACATGCTTCAAGTTATACCACAGCCAATATTTTGTTAGTTTTTTAGCATGTAAGATTTATTATAGAAATATTTTGCTTTTGTTTTCGAAATCTTAATTTCATTTTCCATTAATAATAAAAAATTACATATATTTTTTAGTAGTACATAACCCTACTGTATTTTTAAAATGACATCTTTATTTTTGAAAAAAATCGCTTCATATTCTAAAAGAATACTCTCTAGAGATGAATTTAAGTTATTATCATCGTTCAATTCTTCTGTAATCGTAAAAACCACTTTAGCAGTATCTGAGTTAATTTGAAAGCTATACTTAAACTAACAACTTTAGTCAAAAATTATATTCCTCGGAGCCAATGGCGAGCTGTTTTATCTAGTTTATCTAGCGTAGTAATATTTGCATTTTGTGTAGTTGGAACCCACGTTATTCTGTAGGTCCTCTATGTTTGTAGAACGACAAAACAAGCATAAAAGTAGAATATTTCCTATAAGGTCTGGCACATTGACCAAAGTGATGTGGTTTATCTCCTTTAAAGTGACATCAGTTTTAGAGTGAGTTATTGTTTCACACTAGCGATTAGTTTTTTAGATTCAGTACACGTTTAGCATTTTACATTTTGGCGGGCAGATAAAACTACAAAAACAAGCACAAACTTCTTTTGAGTAAAAAATATTTAAGTGCTCATAAAAACCATCACTTTCCATGAGAACTTGGTCCTGGGTACTTATGTAATGTTAAAAACGTGCAGGTTATTTTTAAAAAACATCTACTCCCCGGCAATCACGCTCGAAGATTAATACAACTTTTTATTTATGACTTAGCACTAAACTACGAAACGGTAAACTCTTTTTTCAGTACAAAATTTGCAAATTCTTCGATACCATTGACCCCGGCGTTTCAGCACCTTCTCTCTGTTTATCTGTGCGGAGCTTTCCATGGGGATATGTTTAATGGGGCAATAAATATACCCAAGTAGCTGTTAGGAACTGGTCCCGGCTCAATTTCAAAAATCCTCCGCCGACTCGTGACGGGTCAAGATTCACCCCTACAGCTTGCAAACTTTTTTCGTACAAAACCATTTGGATCGGCAATAAATAATACTCGCACAGATCACGCGGACTGCATCAAACTGCAAATAGACATTCCAGAAGTTCCCATGATAGTTATCTAATGGGTCTCATCAATTTCGTTTCTGTAGGAATATTCTCCGTGAGATTTTGGTAAACGAGTCGGCTAGAGGCGTGCCATGCAGATATTTTAATTGAGTCAGTTTTTATTGCACCGGCACCAGGTTCGGTGGAAGAGGCAAGATAAGAAGCTGAGGAAGGTCACTCAAAATCATCAACAAGCTGGAAGTCAAGCACCTCGGATTCGCGATCGCGAGCATAAAACGCGTGACAAGAAACTACAATGAAGATAGAACCAGCTTTTTCGCAAAATATGAAAATTAGCGAGGAATAAATTACCAAATGGCTTATTTATACGTCGATTAATATCGCGGTGGGCGTAGATGTTTGTTAAAGGAAATATATCTGCATCTCTGAAACATAAAAATACCAGCCGAAGGCGCTACTGGAAGTTATAAACGATGATTATAGCTATACTACCATGCATGGTTATGTGACCTAAAACTTCTTTTTGGTCCCAAAGTTTAGTGAATTTGATGTTCTGAATATTAAAATTCCTAACAGCAAAAGATTAAAAAAATTATTTTTACCTTCAAGGTTGCATATTTAGAGGTCAACCAAAAGGCCGTTGGTATCTGAAAAATGTTGCTTCGCCAGAAGTCATCTCAATTTTATTCCTTACCATACTATTTATCTAGAAAATAGCTGCATAAGTGTAACGGCAATTTACAACTTCTTTATCGGTAATGCTTCGGTTTTTCCTCAAACTAAACTATTAGTTTGTATTTAAGTTTAGCATCGGTGACAGTTGCCTGGTCGCTTCCTTTGTAAATTTTATCGAAGCTCTGACTTCCTTTTATATTTTACCACCATCGCTGGTTGCGCGAAACCGGTCCCATCGATCTAAAACAGAATGATCCAGTCTGAACTATTTACTACCTCCTTGTAAAATGATATAATGCTACACAAGAACAGAAAAGCAATGAATTATGTCGTACAACCTGGTTGCTCTACAGTGTGTTTTAAATTTGAACCTCTCGAGTAAGGTATGTGTAAGTTGTTTTTAAACATTCCTCATTAGAAACACTGTTAGCAAAATTTAAACTGTGTTGTAACATTATCAATCTGCAATTTTTTTGGAAATATATTTTACGATAATAATTGACATGCTAAAAAATATCTTTCTATGTTAATTGTGTTTTAGTTTGTTGAAATTCATATTAATTAATATATAAATATAATATTATTAATAACTTCAACATATTTTTTTGATTTAATTGTTTGACTCAATTAAACTCTATTGAAATTATTTATAATATTATATTTACTTATTAATTTGGCTTAAAACTAAAAACAACTAAACAGGATGTTGTTGTTGTTTTGATTGAGCGAGATCTAGGAGGCGGCTTTCGAAGCATCTCTTTGCAGTCGGGGATTTTGGCACAATCTACACCATAACTATGAATTGTGCCTGACTGAGGCAGTTCCAACTCCAAATTTTTAACGCGTCACACATCGCAGTGTCACTGGACCTACGACTTTACTTCTTATCCGATAGAAGGGCTCCTTCCAAATTTTTCCTTGCCAGAAAAATTTCATGAACCTCAGCCGGAATCGAACCCTTGGATCTATAGGCATGTGCACTAACCACTAGAACACCGAGGCCGGTCTATTGAATATGTTTAACTTATAATAAAAAAAAACTGTCTGAATATAAATCAAATAATCATCATCATCATTGACAGCCTTTTTGTCCCACTGTTGGGCATCGGCCTCTTCTCTGCCACGTGTTTCTCCTCAGCAATAAGATAGAAACACTAGGGACCTACAGTTTAACGTCGAATTCGAACGACAGAAATAACAAAAAAAGGCACTGAGACATATAAAATCAAACACACTGCGAAAGACTGAAAATTTTTTTCGACAGTAGTTTCAGAAAGTTTCGTTTTATGCGGATAATGCTTTAGTTTTACCAATAACTTGATTGTTGGGTAATTGGTGAGTAGAAACAATATAATAAAATTGTAGACATCAGAGGCGGAGAGATATTATCTAATGTAGCTGTTGTTCGAGTTACCTTAATGGAATCAAGTTGGTTAACAAAATAAAAGTTTATCCTGCAGAAAACATTAGCACAAGTAGTATTTGCAAAAAGTATTTAACGAATAAACATGATATTGTTATAAAATCGATTGCTATCACTACTACAGTTATTTGTTCTAAAATACCGCAATTATTTACACAGTTTTCGCATTTTCACGTCGTTTCCAAGATGAAGATCTAAATATATATATTTGAAAACAGCTAGAGTTTTATTTCGATGTCCAACTGAAAAAATCCTCGATTTCGAACTGTATATATGGATCGAATTATTTAAACCACTAAGTGCGTTTTCGTAAAAAAGATAATATTTAGTGCCAAGAGCGAAATCTAGAACACCTACAAAATCTGTTTCTCATCAGGTTTATATAAATTAAAAAAGTGTCTAAAACTAGTAGATTGTTTTATAAGTTTAGAAAAGTGTCAGTTTTCCAGCAAGTGCAAATGTTTAATTAACGAGCGAGCGCAGCGAAGCGAGTCAATTAAATTTGCACTTTTCAAACGTGTTGAACATCTTATTTTTCGTATACTTAATGGAAAAGGATAAATAAAAATTTAAAATTTGACATAACATATTTTAAATTTGTCATAAAATTTAATCAAGCAAGATACTGTGTTGCTTCCTTGATTACATATACTAAAAGTGTTGCTAACATGGTAACAAAACATTATAACGACGAGTAAATAAACAATTTGTTTTTTCATTTTGCAAAATGCATAAGGTAGAAGATGTTCGTTATGACATTTTAAAGTCAGTTTCTGAAGCTACATCGAATCTATTACCATCTAAGTCAAAAGAAAAATACGAACAATGTTACAGGTTATTTTGTCAGTGGAGAACAATGAAAATATTGTGTTGGCCTATTTTTATGAGAAGGTTAGTGTAACTTATCAATTATGAGTTTTTTAGTACTAATTAAAGTAAAAACTTCTTCAAGAATTTTCAACCAATGAATGATTGTGAGGGATCTTCTTCCATCGGAGTTTCGTGTGTTCCGTCAGCAGTAGCAGCAGCATCAAGTGAAACGATGAGCAATTCCACAACAATTTCTGATATCCAGTCAGTTGCATTTTCTTCAGGGATAATATTTAATAATTTACATAACTGCACGTTTAATCTTTGCATTGATAAGTTGAAAAAATAAATTCTGATTGTTATTATGTAAGAAATTGTATTTCTATGTAGAGGAGATTTGCATAAAAGTGTTGCTAAGAAGAAAAGTGTTGCTAACAAGAAAACTAACACATTTCTTTACGATTTTCTCACAATATAGTATGCTCTTTTCCATTAAGGATACGAAATAGTATATTATTTTATATGGAGGAAAAGTGATACTTTTCATGACGCGCTCGTGTTTAACAGCCGAACGGAGTGAGGCTGGTAATAGAGAGCAAGTCATGAAAAGTAACTTTTCCTCCAAATAAAATATGCTGTTTTTTCTTCAAATGTCGACAAATTAATGCAAAAACGTCTCTTTTTGATAGTAATAATTTTTAAACATAATTGGGTTCGTAAGGCGGTTTAGACCGGAGTCGGTGAGTAGGCACAGGTTGTTGCTATAGTAATGTAACATAAAGCTGTCAGTGGACACTGTCAACAATATTAATTTATTTTTTACAATTATTGCGTCTCCGGTTGCGTTCGCATTGTACATTCAATATTCATTTGAATGATAAATAAAAGTTTTAGTTTTGTTTTTAGTTTAATAAATCTTGAGTTGTAGACGCTTGTTTTCTTGTTTCTATCTATGTTGCTATGATAACACTTTTCTCTCCGCTGGCGGGAAAGTGAAAACTAAAGCTCCGGCGGAGGAAAAATGAAACT